>FXXK01001677.1:99602-119826 GCA_900184695.1 Betula pendula | reverse complement strand
CCTTTTTGGGGGTGGTGACCCACCCCCATGGTCCATGGGGGTGGTTTGGACACCCCCTCTTTGTTTTTTTGTTTGTTTGTTTGTTTGTTTGTTTTTTTTTTAATATTTTAAGTTTTTTTTTTTTTAATTTCTTGTTTTTATTAATGCGGAGGCATATGTTAGTGTTTAACACTAACACGTGGAGTTCCGTTAAATATTTGGATGAAAGATTGATGGAAGTACCATCTCCATCTTTCTCCAAAATTGAGATACCATTTGTGATACAAAATGAAACTGAAGTGGCTTTTTAATAAAGTCATTAAACCACAGCTTCGTCAGAAGAAATTACCCCAATAAATTAATACAAAAATACTGACTTTTGTAAATAAGTCTTAAGGGATCTAGACATCTATCAGAGTGAAATAAATGCGGAATTTGAAATAAATACAGTGATCTAATTTCTATATATAAACCTTATACATTTCTGAGTGTAACTACTACAAAATCTTACTAATAAAACAACCTTACAAAACAATAAAAAAAGCTAGTCTAACAAACTCCACGGACTCCTCGCTCATCCTCAAGCTTGAAGAACGACTTTAGCCTGCTAACTCTGTTGAAAACCTGCTACATCTGAAGGACAATAAATGTCTAGGAGGTGGAAAGGAAAAACAACAACTGGGTAAGTCCACGACTTAATAAGTAAGATACCTCGGAATCGTGCTCATGCTGTGAACCTAACTTTTAATGCAATAAAACAGTATTCAATGAAACTCTATGTAGTCCACATTACTTTTCATAAAATATGTTGTCTTTACCATTATGCTAATAAAAGAGAAGTTTTAGTATAAGAGAGAATCATAAGGCATAATCTTAGCGACAACAGTTTGTAAGGATATAAGTTATAAAAGATGAAGTTTCAACTGATATACATATAATATATTTTTTTGCATACCCGTATATTAACCCTCATATGGTGAAGGTTGTCTTACCATACCAGAACCCCATTTCACAGGAGATCTGTAACATATTGATACACCAAGTACCGTAACATACCGGTCGTGCCGTCATACTAGAAACCCATCTCACAAGTGTGTTGGGAATAAACATGCAAATCAAAGATATTGCGCAGCGAAAAATAATCTATTCCCTAACTAAGATCAACTTTAAAAAGAAAATGCGAAGAACAATGCTATTTAAAATTAAACTAGCAAGAACATAAAATTACTTGCTTGCAAACTAGGGCCACGCTTCGGCTTTTGTGCAACGAATCCATGCTGTTTCAAGAACACCAAAAACACATCCAGATCTTCTTACCAATAACTAGAAATAACCAAGAGTGTGGGCTCTTTCTAACTCTTCAAATCTTAAACTTTGTTCCTTGGAGAGTTAACTTAATAGAACTTTAATTCTTAGCAAAAGCTAAAAGAATTATTTTTGGAATCATTTGCTAGCACCTCTATTTATATCCAAGGCTGTAGACAACTGAGACTGAAATAAGCAATGTGAGACTGCATCCCACATAGCATGGTGGACAGCTAGGGTTAGAAAAAACCATAGCCATCACACTAATGAAGTTGACGCATTGGGCTAGGGTTAAGCTCCCTAGCCCATGCATCTATTATTCATTCCTTGGACTTGGGTTTTATCCCAAGGCCTAGTCTCCCTTGCATCCAATAATGTATCTCTTTAGCCCATGTTTTAATAAATTAAAACAACCTGCTTAAATAAATAAGCCAATGTTTTAATAAATAAAAATAACCTACTTAATAGATAAATAAAAGCCTGTCTTTTGTTAATTTACAATATTGACGAGGGACCTAAATAGAAAAATATTTTTGGCTCAAATAGTCTCTAACTATCCTAAGTCACTATTTAATTACAATTAATACCACTACATAATTGTAACTGCACTCTAAAAAATATTCTTGATTAAATCAACAAAGTTCCCTTTGACTAACTTGTAGATGAGTATGATTCCTCTATGAAATCCTCTGTAGACGAATTAAGACTACGATACCGTCACACTATATTCTCTACCTCTTATTCCTTGAGTACCAGATTCTTATCCTTATTATTCTCTCTCCTATGAATACTCCATTCACTAGGTAATTTATTTTAGAATTCTCTTTCCAAAAGGCTCTGGCTAGAGATTGAGAATAACCTCGTATAAAATCTTATTCAAGGGGAGATTTCTTGTCTTTTTCCACTTAAAAGAATTTGGATTTCCAATTGAGTAAAACTCTTCTCATGATGTTGTTGTGAAAATATCCACTTAATTAAAGAGGCAAATAAATGCATGTTTTACTCCCAAGTGCACAAGATCAAAATGATAATATAGACGGCAAATATGAGATCATTCCCATGAGGATTGGTGTAAATTATTATGCTTAAAAAGAATTTCCTAAAAAGATATTGTGAATGGAATGAGATAAAAGATAGAATTTAAATAATAAGATAAAAGGGTAGGGCATCGATATCCACTTTTAATCATACTCAATTAAGAACACAATATGCATAATGCTACAATTATGTCAAGATACTCAATGTTTGTTAGCCTAAGGGCATAGGTGTATACTCCAAAAGCTATTGATCTTCCTAAACAACGAGATTAGGCATGGATGTATACTCTAACTCTTTTCTTTCTTGAGGGATTTAGCATGAGTGTATACTAAGTTGTTTCTTAAGAAAGCATAAATCTATGGAGATCGACAAACACACTAAGACTTAAAACATGGGTGTATATTCCGGTCTTTCATGTTGAATATCCCAAGAACCTGTGATAGGGTTCTTTTGTTACTTTATTAGGCCCAGGACTCGGTCATCCAAGTTGAACTAAATAACGAATCCATACAACATGCATACGATGATCAAACATAAACATATGAGGAATTCAATAAAACCAGAAATAATCAAGCTAAACATCAAGACAAGAATTGTAGCAAGGCAAATTGAAACCTTAAAGAGCATGATTAGGGCTTCAATCGAGCCCTAACTAAAGTATTAGCTACACATAATTCAGATAAAAATCATCCTCATAAGAAAATAACAAAGAAAAATTGAAAACAAAGAAAAGCTAAGAAAAACTCTTCTTTGAAGCCTTTGATTATTCTCCTCAAGCTTGTATATTTGTTTTGGAGGACTTAGAAGAGTATTTATAGAGTTTAGGAATAACCCTAGATGATTTCGTGCAGCCTAGGAAGTTAAAATCGAGTTGGAGTTGGATTTCCATGTTTTCAAAATAGGTTCGTTGACTTCACTGTTCTGCAGAAAACAATGGCGATCGATCCCCAGTTTCTGGCGCTTGATCATAAGGGCCCTCGATCCCCCCAGTTTTTGGTGCTCAATTGCAAGGGCACTCGATCCCCCTGCTTCAGTATTTCACCTATTAATCTTCTGGGCTCGGTTCTTGCCTGCAATGAGTGCTTTTCTTCCAAAACCTACAAAATGCACAAAAAAAAAAAAAAAAAAAAAAACACACAAAAACAACATAAAACATCAAACTATAACAAAACTAAGAGATTAACATATATGAATTAAGGGGCTTAAATGTGTAACATTCAGCACTTATCACACCCCCAAACTTACATATTACTAGTCCTTTAGTAATACAAAATTGAAAATAAAATAACAACTACTCTACCTCCTCTGTCGTGGTAAACACAATTGCATTTAGCGTATGCAACAACCATTTTAAACCTCTAGGCATCGCTAGTAGGATGAGTGAAGTTTTGTGAGGGTTTAACATGAATGATACCCACAAGTATTATGCATAATTCATGTTATCCCCAAGATTAGAGTGTCACACAAAGCAATGATTCTCATTCATAAGCAAGCTTAAAAGGATAAAACTCTATCTTCAAAATGATTTGGAATTCCAAAGTCTAACCACTCACAAATGACAAGTTGAGATATCATAAGTTCATGTCAGTGTAAAGTGAACCAACACATAATTATGAGGCTTCAAATTATTTTTAATGTGCAATGACTCGATGTCTCAAAGATCACTGGGGTCCTCATCGGATTGAACAACCATGGCATAGCAATAAGAGTTTTTTTTTTTTTTCTTTTTTCTCCTCTTTTTTTTGGTCAGGTTGTGCAATGCTCAGTTCTTTTAAGCTTTCTAAATGACCCTTGTAATGAGTGTTAGGCCAATGCTCCCAAACCAGATAGCTTTAGGGTACTAGGTGTAGAGACACCCTTAAGGCTTACTAACTCAAGTAAAAAAGGCTACAGAACTAAACTAGCACAATTCTTTTAAGCTTTCTAATTGACCCTTGTAACGAGTGTTAAGCCAATGCTCCTAAACCAGATGGCTTTAGGGCACTAGTTGTAGAGACACCCTTAAGGCTTACGAACTCGAGTAAAAAAGGCTACAGAATTGGGCTTAGCTATAACTATTGCTTTTTTTTTTTTAATACATATGCCAAGGTATCCATCCAACAAGTCACCCAGCTTCACCCAAGATGTTGAAAACATACACAATCAGGTTCACATGTCATATCTCACAAACTATGTGCTATTGTGCTCGTGATAATTTGAATTGAAACAAGTGACGGTAAGTAACAAGACCTAAAATCCTAATCATATGATCATGTTTTCAACATTCTAAGCTCGCCAATGAAATTCAAATCACAGTTCCAGATTAACCAAATTCTTAAGAATAATAAGAATATGTAATTTTTTTCAAAAAAAATGGACAAAGTGTGTGTGTGTCTCCCATACCCCTAAACTTGAGTTACACATTGTCCTCAGTGTGTAGAGAAAAATGAAAATATCATACCAGAGAGATGAGAAAGCTGAGTGAGGAGGTGTGACTCATAGTATACCCCAAAACTTGAATGTACACTTGTCATGGAAAACAAAACTCTGAAAGCAAAACAAAAGAAAACTAAAAACAGAATAGAACTAACAACAATCAACAGAAATTGAAACAAACATTAAAAACTAAACATAAAATTTTTAAAGGATATGGCTGTGTAGCGCATGAAGTGGCCTTAGTACCACTGATCTGGGAAGCTATTCTCGAGCCCTTTTTGCCTGTGGCTTGAGTTCTTTTGGTAGTGCTATGCCTGCAAGTGTTACAGATTGGATAGATTGGAGTGCCAAATCTTCATATCTTGGCTCAAACTTTGTATCCATGTAGGGTTTCACTATGTTCCCATTTACCTTGAATGTCTGATCAGTTTTCTGGCAATGAACTTCCAAAGCTTTATGGGAAAACACTTTTCTGACAACATAAGGGCTATGCCATCGAGACTTGAGTTTACTAGGAAAAAGTCTCAATCTTGAATTGTAGATCAATACTTGTTGTCCTACATGAAACTCTTTCCTCACAAGTTGCTTGTCATGATAGGCTTTAGTTCTTTCCTTGTAGAGCTTGGCATTTTCATAGGCATCATGCCTCAATTCTTCAAGCGCAACCAGCTGCAATTTCCACTTTTCACCTACTTGCTTCATATTGAAATTGAGTTTTTTTATGGCCCAGTATGCTCGATGCTCCAATTCCACAGGCAAATGGCATGCCTTCCCAAAGACTAACCGATATGGTGACATGCCAATAGGAGTCTTGTAAAGAGTTCGATAGGCCCATAATGCATCATTCAATTGCAAAGACCAATCCTTTCTGGTAGTGTTCACCGTCTTCTCCAGGATGCCCTTGATTTCTCTTTTGCTGATCTCCACTTGTCCACTTGTTTGGGGATGATATGGAATGCCCACCTTATGTGTGATCACATACTTCTTTATTAAAGAAGCAAAAGGTTGATTGTTAAAATGGCTTCCTCCATCACTAATGATTGCCCTCGGTGTCCCAAATCAAGTGAAAATATTTTATTGCAAGAACTTTAAAACAACTCGATGATAATTAGTCTTTGAGGGGATAGCCTCGACCCATTTGGACACATAATCTACCCCCACAAGAATGTATAAATATCCAAAGGAATTAGGAAAAGGGCCCATGAAATCAATACCCAAAACATCAAATAGTTCGACCTCTTGAATCTTCTATAAAGGCATTTTATTTCTTGAGGATATGTTGCCGGTCCGCTGGCATCGATCACAAGTATTGCAAAATTCAAAAGCATCTTTAAATATAGTGGGCCAATAAAAACCAGATTGAAGTACCTTGAGTGCCGTTTTCTTGGCTCCAAAATGTCCTCCGTAGGCAAACTGATGGCAATGCTGTAGGATGCTAATATGTTCTTCCTCTGGCATACATCTCCAGATGATTTGATCAGTGCAGAATTTGAATAGATAAGGTTCATCCCAATGGTAATGTTTAGAGATAGACATTAATCTCTTTCTTTCTTGGTTGGACATACCTAGAGGGAAGACCTTTGTAATGACGTAATTCACAATGTCGCCATACCAAGGAGGGTGGACATTGATGGCAAATAATTGCTTGTTCGGAAATTGTTCGCCTAATGGGAGCTCACTCCCTTCTTCTTCATAAAGCAGCCGTGATAAATGATCTGCAACCACATTTTCACTACCTTTTTTGTCCTTGATTTCTAGGTCAAATTCTTGCAGCAGTAAGACCCAGCTGATCAACCTAGGTTTTGCATCTTTCTTTGCAAACAGGTATGTCAGAGCAGCATGATCAGTGAAGATGATGACTTTAGATCCAACAAGATATGACCGAAACTTTTCTAATGCAAAGATGACAGCTAACAACTCTTTTTCGGTGGTGGAATAGTTCAGTTGAGCATCATTTAAGGTCCAAAAAGCATAATAAATAGCATGAGGTAGCTTATCAACTTGCTGACCCAAAACAGCTCCCAAGGCAAAGTTACTAGCATCGCACATAAGCTTAAACGGGAGATTGCAATCGAGTGCCATCATGATTGGTGCAGATGTGAACAATTTTTTTCAATATATTGAATGTAGTCATGCACTCATCGGTCCACATAAATTTGACATCTTTGGCTAACAGCATGCAAAGGGGTCTAGAAATCTTGGAGAAATCCTTGATGAATCTTTGATAAAATTTGTCATGCCCCAGAAAACTTCTTACACCCTTGACCGTCATAGGAGGAGGGAGTTTTGAGATGATGTCAATTTTTGCTTTATCAACATCAATGCCCTTGCTGGAAATAACGTGCCCCAGCACAATGCCTTGTTGTACCATGAAGTGGCACTTTTCCCAATTAAGCACAAGATTGCAGTCTTCACACCGCTTAAGAACAATCTGCAAATTATTGAGACATTCATCAAAGTTAGAGCCAAAAATGCTAAAATCGTCCATAAATACCTCAATGAATTTCTCTACCATATCTGAAAAATGCTCATCATGCATCTTTGAAATGTAGCAGGAGCATTGCCTAAGCCAAATGGCATCCTCTGGTAGGCAAAGGTCCCAAACAGACATGTGAATGTGGTCTTTTCTTAATCTTCCGGGGCTATGACAATCTGATTGTACCCACTATACCCATCCAAGAAATAATAGTAGCTGTGACCGGCTAATCTCTTTAGCATCTGATCAATGAAGGGTATAGGGAAATGGTCTTTTCGAGTCTCCTTGTTAAGCCTTCGGTAGTCTATACATATACTCTCCACTCGGTGGTCATTCTTGTGGTTATCAGCTTATCATCTTCATTTTTCACCACTGTGATCCCACTCTTCTTTGGTACTACTTGGATCGGACTTACCCATTTGTTGTCTGAAATGGGATAGATAAAGCCAATATCCAGCAATTTTAGAACTTCAGCTCTGACCACATCCTTCATGTGTGGGTTCAGTATTCTTTGGGCGTCCTTGGTTGGCCTTGCTTCATGTGTGGGTTCACTCTTCTTATGCTTTTGATGTCAGCAATAGTCCACTCTAGTGCAGTTTTATGGTCTCGAAGAACTCTTAAATGCTTCTCCTCTTCCCTTAAACTTAATTTTGAAGCAATTATTACAGGTAGTGTTTGACCATCTCCTAAGTAGGCATATTTCAAATGAGCAGGTAGCTGCTTAAACTCCAAAATCGGTGCCTGGACAACATAGGGAACAAGAGTAGTGATATTAGGCACAAGAGTTTCAAAAGATGGTACATACTTACTTTGATGAGGCAGAGAGGCTTAAAGGAAGTGCATGGCTTCAAAGATGTCATCAGTAACATCCCCATAATATGGCTCAATGTCTTGCCTTGTGAAACTGTGAGTGAGGGTGGCCTCCAATGGGTCAATATGATGGACTTGAAAAACTTCCTCAACAGCATTTTGAATTACACAGACATTAAAGCAATCAAGAGTATCTGGGGGTAGTTTCAATGCATTAAAATCTCTGAACTCTATCTTCTCTCCATTTACCTTCATACTCACAGTGCCCTTTTTCACACAAATTTTAGTGTCTGCAGTCCTCATAAATGCTTTACCCAAGATGATAGGTAAAGGCAATGTCATAAGGGCCTCCTCCATATCCAAGACAATGAAATTAGTAGTTAGAATAAATTGATCTACTTTAACAAGGATATCCTCCAAGATACCTCTTGGTATTTTTATGCTTCGATCTGCCAATTGCAATGTGATGGAGGTGGGTTGAAGCTCCCCCAAACCAAATGTCTCATAAACAGTGTGTGACAGTAGATTGATACTGGCTCCGAGATCCAACAAGGCACAATCAAAGGTTTGATCTCCAATTCTGCAGGGAATAGTGAAACTACCTGGATCTTTCAATTTTGGTGGCAATTTTCTCAGAAAATTGCACTTTCTTCTTCTGTTAGGGCAACTTTCTCATGATCCTGAAATTTCCTTTTATGAGTGCAACAGTCCTTTAAAAATTTAGCATAAGCTGGAATTTGTTGGATTGCATCTAATAAAGAATTATTAATTTCAACTTTTCTTAGGGTTTCAAAGATATCCACAAGTTGCTTTTTCTTTCTTGGGTTTTACTAACCTCTAAGGGAAGGGTGGTGCATTCACCTTCTCCTTTCCATTTACCTTGGAAGTTGTGGCTTCAGATGCAGGTGCTTGTATGATCTCATTAGTTCCCACCTTGTTATCAATTTGCTTGCCATTTCTGAGGGTTGTCACAGCCTTTAGTTGCTTGTGACCTCTTGGATTTGAAATTGTTTGTGAAGGAAATTCTCCTCTCTTCCTTTCACTAAGATTTTTAGCCATTTGTCCCACTTGTGCTTCTAGACGCTGAATAGCCTGACTGGTAGTGGCCTCTAATTTCTCAATAGTTTGGTTGGTCTGAGCATTGGTCTGTTGTTACTAGCATGTCCCCTTCAAGATCAGTCTTTTTCGGCTCCAAATGTGGTTGGGCTACTTGTGTTGGAGCTTGATAGTTATTTTCCTATTGGAAATTTCTTTGCTGCCCTTGTAGATTTTGCACATTCTGATTATTGCTCCATGAAAGATTGGGGTGGTTTCGCCACCTTGCATTGTAGGTGTTGGAGTACAGATTGTTCTTCTGAGGATAATTATTTTGGCCCACATAGTTCGCTTGCTCTTGATCTGTGAATGAAGACATAGGGCAAGTCTCAGTAGTGTGGTCAGAATGGGAGCATATGGCACATATCTCAACTTGTGCAATTTGCTGAACGAGAGAGATATTTTGAGAAGTCATGGCTTTCACTAGCATGTCCAATTTCCTGTCCATGGTAGTCATCTGATTTTGGACTCCATTGTTAACTTTATACATGCTCTTTCCTTTGAGTCTTTGCCTCTATCGGGATGAGAATTGTTGGGTGTTCTTGCTCAAAGTCTCAAAGAGTTCTACGGCTTCTTCACTACTTTTCTCCATTAGCACGCCTCCACAAGCTGACTCTACAAGACTTTTGTTAGGATTATCTAAACCCTTAAAGAATGCTTGTACCTGATCTTCTTGAGATAAGTTGTGATGTGGGCATTTGAGAAGTAGCTCGTTGAAGTGCTCCCACGCCTTGAAGAAAAGGTCTCCGTCTTTTTGTTGGAAGGTTTGAATCTCCCTCCTCAATTGTCTTCTCTTTTGGGCTTGGAAGAACTTTTTCAAGAACTTTGTTGCCAACTCCTCCCAGTTGTGAATAGATCTTGCGGCTAAAGAATTTAACCAAAGCTTAGCATTATCTTTCAAGGAAAAAGGAAATAGAATTAACCTGATTCCTTCCGCATTTAGGCCATGGATGTTCTATGTTTTGCACAGGTCAAAGAAGTCCCGAATGTGTAGATAAGGATCCTTCATAGGTCTGCCTCTATAATGTGGAACCATATTGAGCAAGTGAGGAGATAAATTAAAATTGCTCTGCACATTCGGTTGGAAAGCAATACATGACGGCTGATTTAGATTTTGTGGAATGAAGGAACTCTTTCATCGGCTTTTGCTCGGGCTGATTCTTTTCACCTGCTGCTACCATCTTTTCCTCAACTTCGAATTCTTCTTTTGTTTCGAAGTTGCCTCTTTGCTCTTGAGGCTGGCGAATAGTGAGTTCGATTTCTGGATTGTATGGAATAACTTTTAAATTCTGATATTGACGACCTTGCATATGAAAAAGTTAAATACAACAGCTTCAGTGTTGCTGTCTGGAAGAGCTGCGATCGATCGTAGGGTTTGGGCGCTTGATCGCCTTCTGTTTGGAGGAGGGCGCTCAAGCGCAATGAAGGTGGCCCTCGATCGCACTTGCTGTAGAATTAGAAGTTAACTGCAGAAATAGATCAGAAAAAGATGATTAAGATGAATTTAAATAAAAATAGGTAAATACAAGGAAAAACTTTTAATGCAATCCTCGGCAACGGTGCCAAAAACTTGTTGTGCAAATATCCACCTAATTAAATAGGCGAATAAATGCATGTTTTACTCTTAAGTGTACAAGATCAAAACGATAGTATAGACAGCAAATATGAGATCATTCCCATGAGGATTGGTGTAAATTATGCTTAAAGAGAATTCCCTAAAAAGATATTGTGAACGGAATGAGATAAAAGATAGAATTGAAATAATAAGATAAAAGGGTAGGGAATCGATATCCACCGCTAATCATACTCAATTAAGAACACAATATGCATAATGCTACAATTATGTCAAGATACTTAATGTTTGCCAGCCTAAGGGCATGGGTTATACTCCAAAAGCTATTGATCTCCCTGAACAACGAGATTAGGCATGGGTGTATACTTTAACTCTTTTCTTTCTTGAGGGATTTAGCATGTGTGTATACTAAGTTGTTCCTCAAGAAAGCATAAATTTATGGAGATTGACAAACACACTAAGACTTAGAACATGGTATACATTCTGGTCTTTCATGTTGAATATCCCAAAAACCTGTGATGAGGTTCTTTTGTTACTCTATTAGGCCCAGGACTCGATCATCCAAATTGACCTAAATAATGAATCCATACCACATGCATACAATGATCAAGCATAAACATATGACAAATTTAATAAAACCGGAAATAATCAAGCTAAGCATCAAGACAAGAATTGTAGCAAGGCAAATTGAAACCTTAAAGAGACGTGATTAAGGTTTCAATCGAGTCCTAACTAAAGTATTAGCTACACATAATTCGGATGAAAATCATCCTCATAAGAAAATAACAAAGAAAAACCAAAAATAAAGAAAAACTAAGAAAAACCCTTATTTGAAGCCTTTGATTATTCTCTTCAAGCTTGTGTATTTGTTTTGGAGGACTTAAAGGAGTATTCATAGAGTTTAGGAATAACCTTAGATGATTTCGTCCAGCCTAGGAAGTCCAAAATCGAGTTGGAGTTGTTTTTCCATCTTTCCAAAAACGATGGCAATTGATTCCTACTTTCTGGCGCTCGATCGCAAATGCACTCGATCCCTAGTTTCTGGCGCTTGATCGCAAGGGTGCTCGATCCCCTTGCTTCAGTATTTCACCTTTTAATCTTCTAGGCTCGGTTCTTGCCTGAAATGAGTGCTTTTCTTCCAAAACCTACAAAATGCAAGAAAAACACAATAACAACACAAAACATCAAACTATAACAAAACTAAGAGATTAACATATGTAAAGTAAGGGGCTTGAATGTGTAACATTCAGCACTTAGGATTGTGATACTATTATACTATATTCTTTACCTCTTATTCTTTGTGTACTAAATTCTTATCCTTATTATTCTCTCTCCTGTGAATACTGCATTCACTAGGTAATTTCTTTTGGAATTTTCTTTCCAAAATGCTCTGGCCAGAGAATGAGAATAACCCCGTATAAAATCTTATTCAAGGGGAGATTTCTTGGTAAAAGGATTTGGATTTCTGATTGAGTAAAACTCTTCTCACGATGTTATATGTGATCACTCTATATAAAGATAATGTTGACCCACGTTAAGGTCTCAATCTATAATGTATCAAAGTGAAGACACTTGACATCTGAGTTCGCTTTCTCTTAAGATTTAGAATCACAAGTATAAGTAGTCTGAGAGTTATTGTCTTTTCTTGGGGACAATATGTATAACCACTCGCAATAGAACAAATCCTTGTAGGATAGGGCTATATAGAGGGTGTCGAACCTTAACGATTGTTGTGTTGGTTGCTTATCAAGCATTCAAGATCTCTAACTTAACTTAGAAAGATAAATTGTTTTTGGTTTTAAAAACTAAATGTAACATAAGTAAATAAGCAAAGATAAAGTGGGAGAAAAATGGAGGAAACCATAGAATGTTGGTTTCACCACAGCCTTACATCATTGGTAGATTGTGCTCACAAGGGTCTCTCATTACATAGTCATGATATGAGCGCGTAATGGTTGTCAATCACACGACGACCTCGACATGAAAATACTTTTTGGATTTGTTGATAAGCCATCTTCGGTTAGCATGAGCTCATCCTCCTAACACTAATTGAGGCACAATCCGTTTTACTTTAGCATTACCTATAAGACCTTCTCAAAGAATACACATAAACAAGAGATAAGCATAACCCATCTTAGGTTAGCACGAGCTCGTCCCCCTAACACTAGTTAAGGTAGGATCTGTGGTTCCCTAGCATGACCTATCAAACCCACTTGCTTTTGTATCAAAAAGAACCATTGCATAACCCTCATCCCTATGATCACAGAAAATGAGAATGGTTAAGTTTATCTATGGCAAAGAGCTTTCTTATAGACAAGATGAGCGCTTCACCATGGGTGATTATAAGCATGAAAAATGATATACAAAAGTAATTCTTTAGGTTATACAATAATCACACATATGTAGAAAATTCCAAAGTTAAACACAATCAAACCATTAATATTTAGAAAGGGCTACATCAACACAACTATGGAGGTGTTTCTCAACATGGAGGTGCTGGAAGTACCTTGGGAAGAAGGGGGAATCCACTCCCAGCAGCTTCTAGGGCTCCTAGTCGTGCTTCCCTTCTCCCCATGGCTTCACACACTCCTTACAAATTAGAAATCGCACCCAACTCCCCTCCAAAATCGTCCCCCTTTTGTTGCATGAGAGATCCCTTTTAATATTATGTGAATCCCCAAAGATCACACTTAAATCCCTTCTTTCAAGGGATTGAGTGCCATCAAATCCCTCACTGCATGAAAATGGAGTCAAAATCCTTCATTTTAGGAAGTCTAGAGTTGATCTCGTGCTTGACCGATTCTTTGGATCACTTTTCTCTCTCTATATCTGGTGCAGATCCCATATCAAATTTTTGGTGCAGACGATTGTGCTCGAGCCCTTTTTAAATGCGCTCGAGTATATTTTTTCAGATTTTGCTTGAGCACCCTAAAATGTGGCTTGAGCGCACCTTATATGCTTCTACTATGGCTTAATATTTTTTCCTCTCTAAGTCCTCTTTCCAACGCACTTGAGCTTGGCTTAATTCGAGTTTTGAGCTAAAAGTTATAGACAAAATAGTGCACAAAGGTCAAATGCTCAGCAATTTTGCAACAGTTAATGTGTTTTAAGCCCGACTTGATGGAATTGCTTGCATTTACACCATAGGACCTCAAAACACTGAATAATACAAAAACAACACAAAACGTTATATTACAATGAAACAAAGGCACTAACACATGCAAGTTAAGGGGCTTAAATGTATAACATTCGGCGCTCATCAAGACACTTGACATTTGAGTTCGCTTTCTCTCAGGATTTAGAAAGTTGTTGTCTTTTCCTAGAGACAATATTTTTTTGGAAAGACCACTCTCGGTTTGTTCAGTGTATACCACGCTATACACTTACACATCAACTCAAAGTATACACTTCGCTTGATTAAGGTAAATCACACAATTGATGCGTAACAGTCGTACTAATGGAAAGTCTAGTTCCATTATGATTGCGAACAAATGAATTTCAGAATACAAAACCTTACTCACACCCATAGACAATATTCAATGTATTCTTTGGACCTTTTGTGTGGGGATAATCATAAAAGATCATATAAAAGATTATATACTATATTCTCATTTATTTAATTAATGAATAATAATAATCATTCATAATAAAAGAAATACCAAACTCTTAATGTCAACATGCACGCAAGGCTCAAGGCTAAGACGAGGTATCTTTAATCACCCTGACTAGGCGAGATTTATCTCTTTATTAATGCTAGTAAGTAATTAATAAATACCATTATTATTATTACCACGTTGTTAATAAATTGCCGTCTTTACTTCAGTCTCTAATTATATGATAACATAGTTCCTCGGGGAGTTTAATATTCCAGATTAGTCAAGTGTAAACCATCAACTAAATTTGATGTAATTATCAAGTAACACCACCACGGGGTGGTCGTCCTTACATAATTACATCACCTTAATCCGTATTGGAGATCTATCCTATAACAAATGAAGCAAAAAACACCGTCCGCATGGATGCATGGCTCAAGGCCAAAACGAGGTGCCCCTTGCTTCAACATTACTATAGACCAATGATGAAGACCATGAGACTCATATCCTGAAATATCTCTCCCACTCGATATTTTAAAAACTTAGGGTTTGTTAAAACAATTGTCATTTTTTTTACAATTGCGACATTGCCTTGTGTTTCTGAAAGAAACAACCTTCCTAATAATATTAGGAACATTAACCCCTATCCATCTTTTCTTGTGTTCGATGGGAAAATTCAAATCCATGTAGTTTGGACTATTTAGAATTTATTCACTGTACCAACAACAAAAAATATGGAACCTGGTTACTTGGGCAACACTCCATTCATGAATGGCGTCTCCTTAATTATATGCGTGCCACATAATTAATCTTATGGTATTTTGGTGTTTCAATCATGGTACTACCTTTGTATGATAATTTAATTATGACACAAAAAACCCATAAGCAAAATATTTTCGAAAAACAATTTTCAAAACAATTTTGCATAAACAATATGCTTATAGAATTTTTGAAATTCCTAAACCGTCGACATTTGGAAAAACAATCATAACTTTTTCGATAAAACTCAAAATGAAGATCTGAATGAACCAAAACGTCAACCATGATTCTTACATTAAAAAAAAACTCTCCAATTATTTTTAGGACTTGTCTAAAACCATATATCCAAAATCGTAATTCCTACAGACATGTAGGATTTTTCTGAATTCTAGATCCGTCGACGAATGGTAAAATGATGATAACATTTTAGATATAAATCAAAATGAAGATCCGTTTGAACCATTGTGTCAAACACGATTTTTACTTGCAAAATAATTTGCCCAAATTTTTTCACACTAGCCGAAAAACATTTACTAAACTCTAAGAAAAACATGCGAAAAACAATGCTATTTAAAATTAAACTAGCAAGAACATAAAATTACTTACTTGCAAACTAGGGCCACGCCTTGGCTTTTGAGCGACGAATCCATACTGTTCCAAGAACATCAAGAACACCTCCAAGAACACCTCTAGATCTTTTCACCAATGACTAGAAATAACCAAGAATGTGCGCTCTTTGTTGTACAAATATCCACCTAAATAAATAGGCGAATAAATGCACGTTTTACTCGCAAGTACACAAGATTAAAACGATAGTATAGACGGCAAATATGAGATCATTCCCACGAGGATTGGTAAATTATATTTAAAAAGCAATTCCTAAGAAGATATTTTGAATGGAATGAAATAAATGATTGAATTGAAATAGTAAGATAAAAGGGTAGGGCATCGATATCCACCGCTAATCATACTCAATTAAGATTAACAAAATACACAATGCTACAACCATATCACGATACTCATTGTTTGTCGGCTTAAGGGTTTGGTATCTACTCTAAAAGCCATTGATTCCCCTAAGCAACGAATTAGGCGTGGTATCTACTCTAATTCTTTTCTTTCTCAAAGGATTTAGCATGGTATCTACTAAGTTGTTCTTTGAGAAAGCATAAATCTATGGAAATCGATAAACACACTAGAACCTAGAACATGGTATCTATTCCAGTTTTTCATGTTGATTACCCCAAGAACCTGCAATTGGTTTTTTTATCACTCTATTAGGCCTAGGACTCAGTCATCCAAATTGAACTAGATAACAATCTAGAGATGTTATATGCATAAGATGATCAAACCCATACATAACCCATATGAAGAATGAACAAAAATTCGAGATAAATCAATTAAGCATCAAACATGAATTGTAGCAAGACAAATTGAAACCTTAAAGAGACATGGTTAGGCATTCAATCGAGCCCTAACTAAAGTATTAGACACACATAATTCGGATGAAAACCAACATCATAAGAAAATAACAAAGAAAAACTAAAAATAAAGAAANCATGGTATCTATTCCAGTTTTTCATGTTGATTACCCCAAGAACCTGCAATTGGTTTTTTTATCACTCTATTAGGCCTAGGACTCAGTCATCCAAATTGAACTAGATAACAATCTAGAGATGTTATATGCATAAGATGATCAAACCCATACATAACCCATATGAAGAATGAACAAAAATTCGAGATAAATCAATTAAGCATCAAACATGAATTGTAGCAAGACAAATTGAAACCTTAAAGAGACATGGTTAGGCATTCAATCGAGCCCTAACTAAAGTATTAGACACACATAATTCGGATGAAAACCAACATCATAAGAAAATAACAAAGAAAAACTAAAAATAAAGAAAGAACTAAGAAAAACCCTTCTTTGAAGCCTTTGATTCTTCTCCTCAAGCTTATGTGTTTGTTTTGGAGGACTTAGGGGAGCATTTATAGAGTTTAGGAACAACCCTATTCAATTTCGTGCACCCTAGGAAGTCCAAAATCGAGTTGGAGTAGGTTTAGGATTTTTCCAAATCGGATCTGCTAATGTTACTGTTCACCGCGCAAAGTTGCTCGAGCCACCTTGATAATTTGCTCAAGCGAACCTTATCTGCTTTAGGTTTTGCTTAATGATTTGTTCCTCTTTGAGTCCTCTTTCCAACGCCTTTGACCTTGCATTAATCTGAGTTTTGAGCTAAGAGTTATGGCCAAAATAGTGCACAAGGGTCAAATGCTCAGTAGCTTTGCCACAGTTAATCTGTTTTAAGTTCGAGTAGATAGAATTGACTTCTTTTCTTCCAAAACCTACAAAATACAAGAAAAACACAAAGACAAGACAAAACATCATATTATAATGAAACTAAGGGATTACCATATGTGAATTAAGGGACTTGAATGTGTAACATTTAATACTTATCACTCTTTCTAGCTCTTCAAATCTTAAACTTTGTTCATTTGAGAGTTAATTCAACAAAACTTTAATTCTTAGCAAAACCTAAAAGAATTATTTTTGGAGTCATTTTCTAAAGCTATAGACGCCTTTATTTATATCCAAGGCTGCAGACAACTGAGACTGAAATAAGCAATGTGGGACTGCATCCCACATAGCATGGTCGACGGCTAGGTTTAGAAAAAACCCTAGCCATCACACTAATGAAGTTGATGCATGATAGCGCTCGCGAGCGCTACCGATTTTAAAATTTATAATTAACTGCTCGCGATAGATCACACCTTTGCAGGATAGTTCTAAAAATAGGGTATCGATTCGCAGGGATTGTGATGGTTACTTATCAAGCTTTTAAGATTTTCTCTAACTCAACTCATGAAAAGAGATGTTTTTGGATTTTTAAATGTAAATGACATAAACATAAATGACATAAAAATAAATGACATTAACATAAAGGATAATAGTGAAAGCAGATAGAAACAGATTATATCTAGCATGGATCTTTAACATAAGCATACTATGAGTGTGTAAAGGTTGTCAATCCTTACAACGAACTCAACATGAAAATACTACCGAAAGAAAATAATAAAGCATCATAGTTTTGCACTAGTCACTCACCTAACATCCTACATGTGAAATAACTCGTGTTCCCTAGCATGCAATATAAGTTCTCTCAATCGCCTACACAATTTCATGGAAAAAGCATAAAGTATCATAGGTTTCAACTCCACTTTTCACCTATTCTAAGTTATTCTAAGTGTGGATTGAGTCGTGGTCCCTAGCATACCCTATCAAACTCACATAAAATCATGTCAAAAACACCATTGCAAAGCCTATGTTTCCTCAATCAAAGACATTGAAAACATTGAATTCATTCAAGACTTCAAAGAATTCTTATAGATAAGAAAAATGTTTTTATCTCAAATGGTATATCATGAATATCAATCCTTGGGCTTATACAATCATTATACCAAATGCATAAAATCCTAACTAAATACAATGAACCCATAACCCCATGAAAAGAATTATATCAAACCCTACAAAGGGTTTAGTTCCTCATGAAGGATTTGGGAATCTCCATGGGATTGGAGAAAACCATTTTCTAAGGAGATTTGGAGCTATGGGTTAAGTTCTACCTACCGCTAAAGCTAAAAAACAATATAAACTAAGCTAAGAATTAAACTAAAACAACAAAAATCAGAACTTTATCTCCCAGAACCCTCTCTGCCTCCTCTCCTTTTTTTCTCCCGGCTAAGTTTCCTCTTTATAGAGGAAGAGACTTTGAAGATATTATAAAGATCAAGAAAAAATCTTGAGTCAAATGAGCTGGGACTTCTCTGAAGAGAGAAGTCGGCACCCACAATTATCTCTTAAGCTGCAATTGTTGATAATTTTTCCAAGATCTTTTCATGTTTGCAGATATTTTCGCTTTAGAAGGTTCATGGACTTCACAAGCATTTTTGACCCACAACACTTCTGAATTTGATCTTTCACATAAAATAGCATTTGTTTGTCTTGAAGTGCTCTTTCCAACGCCGCTAACCTTGACTCAATTCAAGTTTTGTACAGAGAGTTATGGCCAAAACAGTATGCAAAGGTCAGTTGCGGAACTGATCTGCAGTGCTTCTAGAAGAACCGATGGCAATCGATCCCCACTTTTTGGCACTCGATCGCAGGCTGCTGGCGCTCGATCACCATTTTGGGCGCTTGAGCGCCAATTTTCTGCTTCAGCTTTTTCTTAATAAATTGTTCCTTTTTTAGTCTTCTTTCCAATGCCCTTGACTTTGCCTCAATCGGAGTTTTGAGCTAAAAGTTATAGTCAAAAGAGTGCACAAAGGTCATTGGTCAGCAACTTTGCAGAAGTTGATATATTTTAAGCATGAATTTGATAAAATTGCTTGTATTTTCCATTAAGCCCTACAAAATAAGATAAATACTAAAACATAACAAAATATTAAATTACAATACAAACTAAGATTTAACATATGCTAGTTAAGGGACTTGAATGTGTAACATTCAGTACTTATCAACGCATTGAGCTAGGGTTAAGCTCCCTAGCCCATGCGTCTTATTATTCATTCCTTGGACTTGGGTTTTATCCCAAGGCCTAGTCTCCCTTGCATCCAATGATATATCTCTCTAGCCCATGTTTTTAATAAATTAAAATAACCTGCTTAAATAAATAACTCAATGTTTTAATAAATTAAAAACAACTTGCCAAAATAAATAACCCCATGTTTTTAATAAATAAAGGTTAAATACATTTTTAGTACCTAGGTTTTAACCTTTTTTTTTCTCCCACCTTTGTTTCATTTTGGGACCTAGAATAACCTGGGTTATGGGTAAAGACATAGACAATACCTCCGTTAACTTTATGAAAAAAAATTTTAATGGCAATTCACATGTTTGCACCAAAACCTGCCACGTGTCACTATTTTTTTTTTTTGAAAAAAAAATTAAAAATTAAAAGAAAAATTAAAATATTAAAAAATAATAAAAAATCAAAAATAAAATTAAAAATTAAAAAAAAAAAGAGCAAGGGGAGCTCGAGCCACCGTTGCAGACATGGGGGTGCAGGCTGCCACCCCCATTTTGGTCAATGGGGGTGGCTAGCCACCCCCATAGTCCAACATGGGGTGTGTTCGGCCAACCCCAGTGCTTGTCTAGGGGTGGCTGAACCACCCCATGGCCTATGG
>FXXK01001677.1:44464-99577 GCA_900184695.1 Betula pendula | reverse complement strand
CCAAATAACGGCTGGTTATGGGTAAAGCATAGACAATACCTCCGTTAACTTTATTGAAAAAAAATTTAATGGCAATTCACATGTTTGCACCAAAACCTGCCACGTGTCACTATTTTTTTTTTTTGAAAAAAAAAATTAAAAATTAAAAAAAAAAAATTAAAAATATAAAAAATAATAAAAAATCAAAACATAAAATTAAAATTAAAAAAAAAAAAGAGCAAGGGGAGGCTCGAGCCACCCGTTGCCAGACATGGGGGTGGCCAGGCCTGCCACCCCCATTTTGGTCAATGGGGGTGGCTAGCCACCCCCATAGTCCAACATGGGGTGTTCGGCCAACCCCAGTGCTTGTCTAGGGGGTGTGTCGCTGAACCACCCCATGGGCCTAGGGTGGTTCAGCCATCCCCAAAGCCATGGGGTGGTTCAGCCACCCCCAAAGGCCAAAAATGGGGGTGGTCTGAAAACCACTCCCAAGGGTTGTGCGGGTGACTTGGCCACGTTTGGCCTGGGGGTGTTTTCAGCCACCCACTATGGCTAGGATGGGGGTGGCTGTAACGCCCCAGTTTCTATGCAATAAAACCGTAAGCAGAAACCTCCGGTTCCACGTGACATTACTATCTCAGAAGATCAGTCTCGCAGCGGATATATTTTTTTCTTTTAAAAAACACTAGGGAACAACTAAAATACACAATAGAGCTGACTGAAATACTCGTGAAAAAAATACGTAGGATGTTTTAATATTATAAACATGTGCATACCAGATGCACCAAATAAAAGATAGTTGCAGCATATACCACAGACGGCATACAGTTGCAACATACACTGTTAGATGTATTACAAACCATAATTAATAAAAACCAAACATACAAAAACGAAGAGACATATATATAACAAATGTTGTCTCTTCTGGATATAGCACATCCGACAAGTAGTGCCTAATAGTCATCAAAGCTAACGAAGGGGTCTCCGCCTTCGTTACCTGCATCACAGTCTATGTAAACATGACATCATCACATTTACATAGGCAAACAAGTGAGTCTACTGCATCCCAATATAAACAGGTAATTGAATTATTGAACAAGCATATGACAGATATAATGAATGGGTTTCATGCATCGTTGTGAAGGCTTTATTCATCTTAATGCAGCATGAAATTACACTCAGCTCATAATGGCAACCCCGATTAGCGAACGTTACACCTCCCCACTTAAACAGATTACTGGTTGCACCTGGAACCGACTCCCAGCGTTAGTTCTTATTACCGATTTAGGGACGACCCGAGGTCCACTGGATCAGCCCTACACCCTGCACCGACCAGCTAAATGTCACATCATTACCAATTCACAGAATATATAGTTGTAATGTATGAGCAGTTGTATAATACATGCATATGAATAAACAATACTGAATATAAAAGAAGACAGCGTCAGCCCCCAGTAAGTACTTCCATACTTACCCTTTTCCCCGCAGAATAATAGTGATCCACCACTGCCTAGCAATATGGATACAAATAACATACATCAATGACCAAATCAATAACCATGTGGTCAGTCTTCAGGATCCTTGCCTTTAGCCTTTATTATTATCCATCACTTCATTTCATTATTTAATTTTATCATACGTATACTCATACATATATACAAGTCATATTTGTGAGTATTCTCACATATTGTCCATAATTTGTCAAAGCATTTAACTTATGAAATCCAACATAAGTGAGGACATGTCATAAGGATCCCGTTGACAATAATGTAAATCATCCAATATGCACTCGAATACCCCACCGAAGTAAGAGCATAATTCGAGAATAATATTTAAACAAACAAGAGTTAATACTGCATAAATGTCCCCACTATTAGTAAGGGCTTATTATGAGTTATATGTACAGTTTGAAAAAATCTCTTATAGCCAATTTTCGCTCAAGTTCATGCCTATACGCCGAAGGACAGGGCCACATAAGTTTAGGCATGAGATTGAGTGTTTATCCACTATAAGATTAAAATAACAACCAACAAACAATATATAGGTTGATTTTAAACCTTTTTCATTTTCCTTTAAAACAAGCTCCGCTTGCTTCCATATTTAGTCTTTTGGACACTTTAGGATCCTTGAACTAAACCAATAATCAAACATACTTCAAACACATATTAGATACATCAAATATATGTTAGACAAATCAAATATCATCAAAGAATACTTAGCAAAACAGATTAGCATCAAAAATCCACCAAAATACCAATAGAGGCCGAATGGGTGTAGGATGAGTTCTTGGTGTTTTCTCATGATTCCAAAGCCCAAAGATCAATGGAAACATGATACAAAATGGTTTTAGAACCCTCCTAAGTGATCATACACAGCCCATGCAAACAGGTTGTGAAAAACCACAAAAATTCCCCCAACACCCCTCTATTGAGCCGGTTTTGAAGCTAGTTGAGGAGAATGAAGCTTTCATACCTCAAATGACTCCAAAATGACTTCTAAAGGTTGGCTTGGGTTAGCTTCTGGACACCTCAATAAAGGTTGTGTATAATTTCTGGACAGTTTGGAGAAGAATTGCTCAAAAACCCCCTAGGTGCCGTGAGAAGGTGTGAATGAGATGAATGAAGAGATTTTTCTGTTTTGGTGCAAGAAGGGAGTGATTTCGGTTCTGAGTGCTCATCTCCTATTTATAGGAGAAGCCAAGGCTTCTAGATGGCCAGCATACACGTTCAAATCAGCCTAGGTCCATTGGAACATCATCCTTTCATGCAAGTTACCCAAAATGCCCTCAAAGTCAAGATAACTTTATGACTTTTTTGTCTTTTTGTTCTATCTTTCCAGCAGCTTCTCCTACTGCCATGTGTCATCACCCTAAGCTCCCAAATCAGCCAAGAGCCGGCCCTACTCAGTGAATTTAACAGTTTTAAGCTAAATTCGACAGTTGAAGGTTTTAAGGCTCGATTTTTAGGCCAAAAGTTAACTGTCTCGGAATTGAATTCCGATTTCACCAAACCAAAGTAAAAACCATTTATATACTAAATAGAGTCCATTTATGATATAAAATCCAAATGGTGAAACTCCATTTTAGAAATAAGGCCCGGGTCAAAAGTGCCACGTAAGCGATGAATAATCATCTTTATGCCTAAAAAGGTCAACGAATTGACTTTTATCAAAAATCTACTATGTCGTAGAGGGTTTTGATACAAGCATAACGGGCTTCAGTTTGAGTAAAACTGAGTTCGTTTGACCTAGTTTTTGATACTTACAAGATTGGTCGTCAGAAAACGATCCTTTTCTGAAGAGTTTCTAAAGAGTTTTGACTCGAAATCTCTTAAACTTCATGAATGTCTCTAAAACCATTATCGTAGCTAAATGATAATGTTTCCTCAACATATATCATTTAGTTTAATAATATGTTTAAGAGATTTGGATTCCTCGGGCGTTACATCCCACCCACCTTATAGGAATTTCGTCCGCGAAATTTAAGACATGCAATTGCATGATCTCAAGAAAGCAAAAATGTAGTATTTTGCTAGAATCACATACCTTATACATACCGTTTTAGAAAAATTGCGGGTTTTTGTCCTTCAGGTCTTGAATTAATTCTGGTCCCACCAGTTGTCTTTCACTAACTTCATCCCAGCAAAGCGGTGATTTGCATTTCCGTCCATAGTTGCCTGAAAACTATTGTTATAAGCAAACTCAACTGAAGGTAGATATTGAATCCATTTACCTTTAAAGTCAAGCATGCACAATCTCAACATATCCTCCAAAGTTTGGATAATTCGTCCAGACTGCCCGTCAGTTTGAGGATGATAAGCCGTACTAAGGTTCAACTTTGTTCCTACATTCCTGAGTATTCATTAGACTTCCAATCCATGTTACCCGCCTGTGATTATCGCATCACTAATTGCGGTTAATACTTAAATCCAAATTCTTTTATAGCTCAGATCTCACAAAGTTGTTTAGACATCCTTCAAACATAAATATCATCATACCTGATTACCAGGTTTTGTACAATACCATAATCTAATCATGAGCTCGAAACATCGACCGAAATATTATAGAACACCTCAACCTATCTCGAAGATACTATAGAGATCTTAGTCTTATCATCGAATAAGGCTTAGACATTAATATCAGAATTCTATTTTCACATCAATACAAATGTCTATTCTTTTTCCATGGTCCATAGCCTCATCTTAGTTACTTCAAAAATAATCATACATAAGCTATCACGCAGCATTTCTCACTTTCCTAAAAATCAGGTATACCTCGATACAAGTTATAGTATATTCGAGTAGTTGGTGATTGGTGGGGGCTTGAGTTTTGTCTTCGCGCAGACGTTGGCATGTGGGTATATTGGGTTTGACGTTTAGAGTTATATCTTCAAAGTGAAATCGCAGAGTTTTTGTTTTCCTTCTCATTCATTTGTGTCTATTAGGATCGGGGTTTATTGTCGCGTTTTGCTTCTCTTCTAGTAAGAAAAGCCTATATTCAAAGATTCCGGGTAGGCCTCATATGAGTAAATTTGAAATTCTGTTCACAATGATTTCAGTACCTTGTACAAACTATTGGTTTGTTAGATATATCTGTATGGTTCTCTGTGTAGGGACTCCTTCTGTGTGACGTACAAACATGTTTTGG
Organism: Betula pendula; assembly: GCA_900184695.1. Taxonomy (NCBI): domain Eukaryota; kingdom Viridiplantae; phylum Streptophyta; class Magnoliopsida; order Fagales; family Betulaceae; genus Betula; species Betula pendula. The sequence continues at coordinate 94,954 of FXXK01001677.1, read as the reverse complement.
AGGCCATGGACATTTGGGAAAAAGTATTAGTGTAGCTCTCTATGAATTTCGGCCTTCCGTTTCTCTCTTGGGTCAATGGATAATGGGTCGACAAGAAGGCATTTTGATTTATAATCTCGTTATTAGGTTATAATGATTCTCGCGTGATGGGTGTGCACGTCGCGTGTTTGGGATTGAACTTCGGCGAATACATCGGGATAATCGCACACAACCGGAATATCTTCCAACTTCTTTTCAACTTCAGGCTTAGCCGATAGATTGTGTTTTTTTATGACACAATTTAACATATGATGCAAAGATGAAAGAATGTGTAGCTCCGAATCAAAAGGTAACACGCAGGTCTCGTTGTAAGCTACCAGAATCAAAAAGAGTACACGCAAAGGTACTAAACAAAGAAAAGGTACCTGACACCACATTATTGTTTTCTTCTTCTTTATTCTCTTTATTAACGGGTTTAGTGTGTACACCCTGGCTTGCGCGGGTCGTTTTGCTGTACACTGCTTCCTGGCTGCTTGGCTCCATCAGCTATTTCTAGAGGACAATTCCTTCTGAAATGACCGCTAACGCCACAACGAAAGCAGACACTCCAGTTGCTTTGCACTCCCCTGAGTGCGTCCTTCCACACTTTGCACAAACAGCACTACGGTTTCCTGCAGTCGAGGATAACTCTTCCTTTCCGTTGCTTCGAAGCTAACCTCAGTCGCCGGTTGCTTAGATGGATACGATGCTTGGGCATCGATCGTTTCTTCTGCTCGTAAGCTGCAGATGTTTCACGCATGCCTCTCTCGCGAATTATGCTACGTCAACCAGCCTGACGTAGTCCTTGATTTCAAGGCACATTACTCTCTCTTTGATGCGCGGGTTTTGAGGCCATTCTCAAAGCGTTCAGCTTTAGATTCCTCGTCAGGGATTAGGTTCGTAGCAAGCCTGCTAGTTCCGTGAACTTAGCGGAGTATTGCTCCACAGTCATAGCTCCTTGCACCAGGTTCTGAAATTCGATGGCTCGGAGTTGGCGTTGAGCACGTGGAAAGAAACGCCAATTAAATTCTTCTACGAATTGTGCCCAAGAAATGTAATCCCCGGGTGCCATGCCTATTTCCAGCAATTCTTTACGAGACTTCCACCATCGACCCGCCTCAGTAATTATAGGAAAACTTCAAAATTGACTAGTCTTTGTAATGACCTAAGGAAAATCGCTAGCCAGACCTACGCTATAACCTCAAAAGGACTAGTCATTTTTTAAGTTTTTCTAGAATTACTTATAAAGCCCAGTTTCACCTAGTACTAGGCAATGTGGGACTCAACACTCATGACTCTCTTTATAAACCACCCACTCTATGTGGACTATTTCTCATCTTCCCATATGGGACCGAGGTGTTACAAACTCCCCCTTTTAAACTCGTGATGTCCCCGTCAGGGCCATGTCCTGCAGTGTTTTAGTATGATAAGTGCAAAATGTTATACATTCAAGCCTCTTAATTCACATATGTTAATCTCTTAGTTTCATTATAATATGATGTTTTATGTTGTTTTTGTGTTTTCTCTTATTTTGTAGGTTTTGGAAGAAAAGCACTCAATTCCATCAAAGTTCCAAGCTGAGAAGACTTGTTGTTGAAAAGCTGAAGAAGAGTCTAAAGCAATCTACTCAAGTGCACCATCCAGCCGCTCGAGTGCAACATTGAAGGCAAAGGGGATCGAGCTCCCATTCCTTGCGCTCGAGCATCTTCGTACATTGGAAGATTCCGTAATCGGCGAACCTATTTTGGAAAGATCCAAATCCGAATCCAACTCGATCTTGGACTTCCTAGGGTGCACGAAATTGACTAGGATTTTTCCTAAACTCTATGAATACTCTTCTAAGTCTTCCAAAAGAAAACACAAGCTTGAGGAGAAGAATCAAAGGCTTCAAAGAAGGGTTTTTTCTTAGTTTTTCTTTATTTTTGGTTTTTCTTTGTTATTTTCTTATGAGGATGAATTTCATTCGAATTATGTGTAGCTAATACTTTAGTTAGGGCTCGATTAAAGCCTTAATCATGTCTCTTTAAGGTTTCAATTTGCCTTGCTACAATTCTTGTCTTGAAGCTTAACTTGATTATTTCCGATTTTATTGAATTCCTCATATGTTTATGCTTGATCATCGTATGCATGTGGTATGAATTCTTTATTTAGGTCAATTTGGATGACCGAGTCCTGGGCCTAATAGAGTAACAAAAGAAACCCATCACAGGTTCTTGGGATAATCAACATGAAAGACTGGAATATACACCATGTTCTAGGTTTTAGTGTTTTTGTCGATCTCCATAGATTTATGCTTTCTTGTAGAACAACTTAGTATACACCTATGCTAAATCCTTCAAGAAAGAAAAGAGTTAGAGTATATACCCATGCCTAATCTCGTTGGTTAGGGAGATCAATAGCTTTTGGAGTATACACCTATGCTCTTACGTTGGCAAACATTGAGTATTTTGACATAATTGTAGCATTGTGCATATTGTATTCTTAATTGAGTATGATTAGTGGTGAATATCGATGCCCTACCCTTTTATCTTATTATTTTAGTTCTATCTTTAATCTCGTTCCATTCAAAATATCTTCTTAGGAATTGCCTTTTAAACATATTTTACAAATCCTCGTGGAAATGATCTTGTATTTGCCATCTATATTATCGTTTTGATCTTGTGCACTTGCGAGTAAAACATGCATTTATTTGCCTATTTATATTATCGTATTTGCCATCTATATTATCGTTTTGATCTTGTGATCTTGTACAACAAGTTTTTGGCGCCATTGCCGGGGATTGCGTTAAAATTATGTTTAAAAGTTTTTCCTTTAGTTTATTCTTTTTTATTTAAATTTATTTATTTATTTTTTATTTTTTCCATTCTACAGATCTTGATCCAGCAAGAATCTATGTCTACATATTCTGTTTTTGCAGAATCTGATTCTGCAGATTCTGAGTCTGCAGCAGCACGCTCGAGCGCACCAACCACTCCGCTCGAGCCCCCGTTTCTTTACAGCTGTGATCGACCACCCGTTTCACTACGCTCGAGCGCACTTCCTCCAGACAGTAGCACTGAAGTTGTTGTGCTGCTACAAAAGTTGATCTTTTGCCCATGCAAGGTCGTCGATCTCAGAATTTAGCAGTTATTTCATACGATCTAGAGATCGAATGCACTTTTTGATAACCTCGAAGACAAAGAGAAGAGTCCGACACAGAAGAAGACTTCGAAGTTGAGAAAGAGATGGCAGAAGCTAATGGAGAAAATCAGCTCGAGCGAAAGCCGATGAAGAGTTCTTTCATTCCACGGAATCTAAACCAACCATCATGCATTGCTTTCTAACTGAATGTTCAGAGTAATTTTAATTTGTCTCCTCACCTGCTCAATATGGTTCCACACTATAGAAGCACACCTACGAAGGAACCTTATCTACACATTCGGGATTTCTTTGACCTTTGCAAAACGCAGAACATCCATGGCTTAAACGCAGAAGGAATCAGGTTAATTCTCTTTCCTTTTTCTTTAAAAGATAATGCTAAGCTTTGGTTAAACTCTTTGGCTGTAGGATCTATTCACACTTGGGAGGTATTGGCAATAAAGTTTTTTAAGAAATTCTTCCCAGCCAAAAGGACAAGACAATTGAGGAGGGAGATTCAGACCATCCAACAAAAAGATGGAGACCTTTTCTTCGAGGCATTGGAGCACTTCAATAAGCTACTTCTCAAATGCCCACAATACAACTTATCCTAAGAAGATCAGGTATAAGCATTCTATGAAGGTTTAGATAATCCTAACAAAAGTCTTGTAAAGTCAGCTTGTGGAGGCGTGCTGATGGAGAAAAGTAGCGAAGAAGCCATAAAGCTCTTTGAGACTTTAAACGAGAACTCCCAACAATTCTCAGCCAGGGGGAGGCAAGGACTCAAAGGGAAAGGTGTATATGAAGTGAGCGTAAATAGTGGAGTTCAAACTCAGATGGCTACCATGGAAAGAAGGCTGGACATGCTAGTAAAAGCCATGACTTCTCAGAATCTCTCTAGTTGCACAAGTTGAGGTATGTGCCATATGTTCCCATTTTGACCACACCACTGAGACTTGTCCTATGTCTTCATTTACAGATCAGGAGCAAGTAAACTATGTGGGACAAAACAATTTTCCTCAGAAGAATGATCCATACTCCAACACCTACAATGTAGGGTGGCGAAATCACCCCAATCTTTCATGGAGCAATAACCAGATTGTGCAAAATCTACAAGGGCAAGAAAGAAATTTCCAACAGGGAAATAATTATCAAGCTCCAACACAAGTAGCCCAACCTAATCTGGAGCAGAAAAAAATGATCTTGAAGGGGCCATACTCCAGTTCATAACCGCACAACAACAGACTAATGCTCAGACTAGTCTGTCTTTTCAAAAATTGGAAGCAACAATTAGCCAGGCCATTCAGAGATTGGAAACACAAGTGGGGTAGATGGCCAAGGAGATGAGCGAGAGGAAGAGGGGCGAATTCCCATCTCAAACAATACCCAATCCAAGAGGACATGAGCAGGTCAACGCTATAACATCTCTTAGGAGTGGCAAGGTTATTGATAACAAGGTGGGAATAGAAAAGGAAGTGGGAGCACCTCCAACAAAAGCTACAACCTCCAAAATGGTAATTGAGAGGGAGTATTTCACATTGCCACCTTTCCTTCAAAGGTTAGTGAAGCCCAAGAAAGAAAAACAATTGTTGGATATTTTTGAAACTTTAAAGAAAGTTGAAATCAATATTCCTTTACTTGATGCAATTAAATAGATTCCATCTTATGCCAAGTTCTGAAAGGATTGTTGTACTAACAAGAGAAAGTTTTAAGAACATGAGCAAGTTGCATTAACCAAGGAGGTAAGTGCGGTTTTGTTAAAAAAGTTACCACCTAAGCTGAAAGATCCAGGTAATTTTACTATCCCATGCTAGATTGGTGATAAACTCTTTTGACCGAGCTTTGTTAGACTTGGGGGCAGGCATCAATTTACTACCTTATGAGGTTTATGAGAAATTGATTTTGGGGGAACTTCAACCAACCTCAATTACATTGCAATTGGCCGACAGAATAATTAAACAACCGAGAGGTATTTTAGAAAATGTCTTAGTCAAGGTAGATAAATTTATTGTGCTTGTTGATTTTGTTATCCTGGATATGGAAGAAGCACCCATGCCATCGTCTTTACCCACCCTTTTAGGTAGATCCTTTATGAGCACTATTGATACTAACATATGTGTTAAAAAGTGTATTATAAGCATGGAAGTAAATGGGAAAAAGGTCGAGTTTAAGGTGTTTGATGCAATGAAGTTACCACCAAATAATCATGAGTGTTTCAATATTGGTGTCGTACAAAATGTTGGGGATCATGCATGAATTCATAAGAAAACATGGCACAGTGGAATATACAAATTTTCTATGATCTAGGGTCATGAACTTTAAGTATAAGGATGCTTTGATCAATATAAAAACAAACTAAAGTAGACGATGTTTTTACTCACATAGTTCTTCAACCTCTTCAAAGAGGCTAGGAGATTTTGGTTTATCATCTTCTTGTGATTTCTTCATCTTCTTCATAGCTGATCTTTGAAAGTGAAGAAGCTTTGCCAAGAACACGAAGAACACCAAGCTTGAGGGACTCCAAGATCTTCAAAGGACTTCTAGTTCTTCAAAGAACTTGTTGTAGAACTTCAAGGATGGATGAAGAATAAGATGAGCTTTGAAGAACACGAAGAACACTTGTTCTTTGAGAATTTCAGATCTTCTTCTTGATGATTGAATATGACAGAGAGTGTGGTCTCCCCCTTTGAAGCAATTGAAAAGAATTTCTCTTCTATTAATTTTACTCACTAATCTAAAGAACCAAGAACATAGAGTTCTATTGTGTAGTCACAAGAGATTGTGAATTGTAGTAGTGGGAAGTGAGTAAAACTGCTTCACTGAGTCTCTATTTATAATTGCAGATCTTCATGGAGAGGAGGCAAAAGGAGGTTTCCAGAACCCCAGGGAAAACCCTAGGGAAGTCGGCTACAAGGGGAATTACTCCCCTTGTAGCCACCGACCATGGGGAGCTTAATGCTCCCCATGTAGTCGGCCAAGGGGCTAGGGTTTTAACCCTAGCCCACATGCTCATTTTTCCTGTATGGGCTTGGACTGACCCCTGCAGCCCAGTACTCCTTTATCTTTGGACTGAGTTCTAGGAATTAAATTCCTTAGCCCAAAAAACTGTCCAAACCAAACAACTCTTAAGAATTAATTCTTAAGCCCATTTTATTTAAATAAAAACATATATGCAATCAAATAAATAAATAATGACTCATCAAAAATAATTGTTAATTTATAACAACTCAAGAAGGGACCTGAAAGGAAAATAGAATTAGCTTCATTAGTCTCACAAAATTAGTTATTAAATAACTAATATCATTGACTAATAATCACAATTAGTTCCACTAAATAATTTTGATTGCACTCTAATTCATATTTTGTTAAAACAATTAATCCTTTGGCGACAATCTTGAATTTACTAAATTACCCCTCCATGGATAATTCCATAGTGAAACAAAGATGAGTATAATTGTCACTTTGTCTGCTATCTCTTTTCCTTGAGTACCCGGATCCAAACTTTATAAATCATCTCAATGTACCTTATGAGATTCTACTCATCGTTGTACATCGTTTTAGTTAAATACCACTGAAACCACTCAGGCCTAAGTTTCAGGATGACCTTTCTTATTGCTCCTAAAACAAGTAGAATATCCTTGTCACTTTGAGCTCTTGCAAAGGAGTTGGATTCCTTCTTGAAGAGTGATTCGCCACAATGCTACATGATGATTGCCCAATGCACAAAGAATGTATGACCATCGATTTGATCTCACTGAGATACATCAAAACAATCACTACTTGACATCTGGTTCACACACTTCTCAAAATTTAGAGTAAAATGCAATCAAATGTCTACTATGCGCATAATTGTTTATGACAGTTAATAATAGAATAACAATTGCCCATATGATCTTGTTCAGTGCACAGCCTCGTAAATCCTTACCTTGCCATAGCACTAACAATGTCAACCTGAAGCCACACTGCTTCACTCGATTAAGACAAATCCCAAGTTGACATGTTATAGTCTAGGTGAAATTCCCAGTTCCACTTTATGACTACGAATATATATTTAATAAGTTACAAGGAGAACTTTTGACCATGGTTTTCTGTGTGATAAAGATTCATTATTCACACCATAATCAATTCAATGCAACTTAGGGAATGTCTATATGCACACTACACATTATGCAATCCAAGACAACTTCAAAACATGCCTATTGTTCATATACAAGTTCAGAGAATTCGATATAACATATTACAATGCTAAATTCAATATGATCAATTGGAGTTTTGGACACTAGTTCCAACACAAAGTACTGCTAAAAATTTTTTGCAAGTACACAACATTGATCCCTTGGAGGTTGCCATGACTCATAACCTCACAAAGCTGGAGCATGAATGTGTTATCGACATCATTGATGCCACACACTCCCTTGAGGCTTCTACACCTCATCTAAGAAGGTACACAATTCGCTTTGAAACTTTTGTGCCTACTAACACTACTCTTAATCCTTCTATTGTCAGGGCACCAGATTTGGAGTTACAGCATAGTGCATATGAAAACACCAAGTTGTGCAAGGAAAGAACCAAGAAATATTATGATAAGTAGCTTGTCAGGAAGGAGTTTTATGTGGGATAGAAGGTGCTGATATACAATTCAGAATTAAGATTCTTCTCTAATAAGCTAAAGTCTAGGTGGTATGGTCTTTATGATGTCACCAAAGTTTTTCCTCATGGAGCTATGGAAGGTTATTGCAACGAGAAAAATCAAACTTTCAAGGTGCATGGACACCGGGTGAAACCTTACATGGAGATGGGTCTTCAGTTTAGAGATGAGGATGTGGCCCTCCAATCTGTCCAGCATATTACTTGAGAGTCACACAGTTTGGCTGAAGACAATAAACTTAGCACTACTTGGGAGGTAATCCAAGAAGAAATGAGTAGTACTGAAGCTACTGAATGCACTGAACAACCATATCCCTTAAAAATTTTTGTTTGTTTTTAATTTTTTTTTTTATTTTCTGTTGATTATTTTTTTAGTTTTTATTTTGTTTTCATAGTTTTTAGTTTTCCTTTGTTTTGTTTTCAGAACTTTATTTTTTAGGACAAGTGTGCTTACATTCAAGTTTGGGGGTATGCTATGAGCCATGCCTCCCCACTTAGCTTTCTCATCTCCCTGCTATGATCTTTCCATTTTTCTTTACACATTGAGGACAATGTGTAACTCAAGTTTGAGGGTATAGGAGGCACACACACAATTTGTCCATATTTTTTGAAAAATTGCATATTCTTGTTATTCTTAAGAATTTGGTTGATCTGAAACTATGATTTGAATTTCATTGGTGAGCTTAGAATGTTAAACACATAATCATATGATTAGGATTCTAGGTCTTTTTACTTACCAATGGCATCTGAGCATTCAAATTGCCACGATCACATTAGCACATAATCTGTGAGGTATGCCATGTGAACCTGATTTTGTATGTTTTCAATGTCTTGGGTGAAGCTGGGTGACTTGTTGGATGAATACCTTGGTAAAAAAAAAAAAAGACCAAGTTTGAAGCTTTTACTAAGTAACTGGACTTTTTGTCTCACTAAGCAATGAATGTTCATGTCAAAAGGTGAGAAATTTGGATTGGTTGAAGTAGAGACCATTTTGAAGCTTTCACTGAGTTACTGGATTTCTTGCCTCACTAAGCAATGAATGTTCAAGTCAAAAGGTGAGAAATTTGGATTGGATGAAGTCATGGCTAGTTTAGTTCTGTAGCCTTTTTGACTCAAGTTAATACTCGCCACAAGAGTCAATTAGAAAGCTTAAAAGAACTGAGCATTGCACAACCTGACCAAAAAAAATAAAATAAAATAAAATAAAAATTTTTGCCATGGTTGCACATCAAAATTAATTTGAAGCCTTATGATTATGTGTTAGTTCACTTTACACTGAATTGAACTTGTGAAATCTCAGCTTGTCATTTGTGAGTAGTTAGACTTTGGAATTCCAATTCATTTTGAAGATTGAGTTTATTCTTTTAAGCTTTCTAATGAATAAGAATCTTGGTTGTTTGTGATATTTTAGTCTTGGAGATAACATGAATTGTGCATAATGTTTGTAGGTACCATTTTTGTTAACCCTCATGAGACTTCACTCGTCCTACTAGGGATGCCTAGGGATTTAAAAGGCTTGTTGCATACACTAAATACAATCGTATTTCCCACGACAGAGGAGATAGAGTAGTTGTCAATTATTTTTAGTTTTGTATTGCTAAGGGACTAGCAATATGTAAGTTTGGGGGGTGTGATCAGTGCTGAATGTTACACATTCAAGCCCTTTAATTCACATATGTTAATCTCTTAGTTTCATTATAATATGATGTTTTGTGTTATTTTTGTGTTTTCTCTTATTTTGTAGGTTTTGGAAGAAAAGCACTCAATTCCATTAAAGTTCCAACCTGAGAAGACTTGTTGTTGACTATAAAATCTATAAATACTCCCCTAAGTCTTCCAAAAGAAAACATAAGCTTGAGGAGCAGAGTCAAAGGCTTCAAAGAAGGGTTTTTCTTAGTTTTTCTTTATTTTCAATTTTTCTTTGTTATTTTCTGATGAGAATGAATTTCAACCGAATTATGTGTAGTTAATACTTTAGTTAGGGCTTGATTGAAGCCATAATCATGTCTCTTTAAGGTTTCAATTTGCCTTGCTACAATTCTTGTCTTGAAGCTTAACTTGACTATTTCCGGTTTTATTGAATTCCTCATATGTTTATGTTTGATCATCGTATGCATGTATGGATTCGTTATTTAGGTCAATTTGGATGACCGAGTCTTGGGCTTAATAGAGTAACAAAACACCCCATCACAGGTTCTTGGGATAATCAACATGAAAGACCGGAATATATTCCATGTTTTAGGTCTTAATGTGTTTGTCGATCTTCATAGATTTATGCTTTCTTGTAGAACAACTTAGTATACACCCATGCTAAATCCCTCAAGAAAGAAAAGAGTTAGAGTATACACCCATGCCTAATCTCGTTGTTTAGGGAGATCAATAGCTTTTGGAGTATACACCCGTGCTCTTAGGCTGGCAAACATTGAGTATCTTGAAATAATTGTAGCATTGTGCATATTTTGTTCTTTATTGAGTATGATTAGCGGTGAATATCGATGCCCTACGTTTTTATCTTATTATTTCAATTCTATCTTTTATCTTGTTCCATGCAAAATATCTTCTTAGGAATTACTTTTTAAACATATTTTACCAATCTTTGTAGGAATGATCTCGTATTTGCCGTCTATACTATCATTTTGATCTTGTGTACTTGCGAGTAAAACTTGCATTTATTTGCCTATTTATTTAGGTAGATATTTGTACAACACAATACCACGCTTGGCATTACTAGGTGGCTCTGATACCATTTGTAATGACCTAAGGAAAAGCGCTAGCCACATTTACGCTATAACCTCAAAAGGACTAGTCAATTTTGAAGTTTTCCTAGAATTACTTATAAAGCCCAGTTTCACTTAGTAATTAGGCAATGTGGGACTCAATACTTATGACTCTCTTTATAAACCATCCACTCTATGTGGGCTATTTCTCATCTTCTCAATATGGGATCGGGGTGCTACAAATTTGTAACACCCCTGTCCCATATTGGGAAGATGAGGAATAGCCCACATAGTGGGTGGTTTATGTTAGAACTAGTGTCCAAAACCCCAATTGATCATGAGATATTTTAGATGAAGTGATTATTGTTGCTTATTCCCTGATTTGATTATTGAACTTTGGGCATACTTATTATTGGTTTACATATCATACATGTGGTTTTGCATAATAACTGGTTATATGTATGTAGATAGTCCCTAAGTTACATTGTATTTAATTATGGTCTTTGTCACACAGAAGACCATAGTCTAAAGTTCCTTGTAACTTATTAAAGTGTTGTTCATAGTTATAAGTGGAACTGGGAATTCTACCTAGACTATAACATGTCAACCTTGGGATTTGTCTTAATCGAGTGAAGCAGTGTGGCTTCAGGTTGACGTAGTTGATGTTATAGCAAGCTAGGCTTATACAAGGTTATGTACTAAATAAGACTGCATGAGCCATCATTCCTGTAATGACTGTCATAGAGAATGATGAGCGTGCACGACGACTTATAAGTACTACTTTAAATCCTGAGAAGATTGTGAACCAGATGTCAAGTGGAGATTACTTTGATATACAGAGTGAGATTAAATTAGTAGTCACACATTCTCTGTATGTTGGGTAATTAACATGTAGCATTGTGGAAGATCACTCATCAAGAAGGAGTTCAAGTTCTTTGTAGGTGAACAAAGAGTTAAGGAAATTCCCCTTGTTTTAGGATCAATAAGAATGATCATCCTATGTCTTGGGCCTGAGCGTTTTCAGTGGTATTTAACTGAAACTGTGTACAAGGATGAGTTTAATCTCACAAGGTACATTGGGATAAATCAAGAGGTTTGGATCTGGGTACTCAATGAAAACGATGTGGTGAACAAAGTGACAGTTAATCATCTTTGGTTTATGATAAGTCTTGAATGTTACACATTCAAGCCCCTTAACTCGCATGTGTTATACCTTAGTTTGTATTTTTATCTAATATTTTTAGTGTGTTTTAGTGTTTTCCGTATTTTCAGGTCTTAATGAGAATTCAAGACATATCATGGACATTAAGCTTAAAGATATTTTTGAGGAAGTTAAATGCTGTAGAAGGAGTGACGCTCGAGCGCCCAACCTTGGTGCTCGAGTGCCAGCCGCAATGAAGCTTGGCGCTTGCAGGCAGCGTGCGCAGGAACCGAGCGCCAGAAGCACCTGATGCTCGAGCGCCCAACCCTGATGCTCGAACGCCCAACCCTGATGCTCGAGCGCTGTCGTATCTTCCAGAACTGGAAGATATTTTCGTGACAGCAAATGACAGCAAGATCTTTTGGGGTCTGATATTGCGGCTTGTCAGTCAAATGTAGGTGCCAAAATCAACCCTCAGAACCGCCCAAGACCATTTGGATGAAGATCTTTGTAGTCTTAACTCCCTTTATAAATATCTAAGCCTCTCTCTTCTCTATATAGCCAAAACTGACGGGAGTAGGCAGTAGCTCGGTTTTGCTTAGTTTTTCTTAGTTTTTCATTTATTTTTCTTGGAATTGTTGTTGTAGACAGTAGGTAGAACTCTCCCATAGCACTTGATTTCCTTGGGTTTTGGGTTTCTCCAAATCAATGGAGTTTTCCAATTCCTATATGAGGAGCTAAATCCTTTTTAGGGTTTTGATGTAGCTTGATCCAAGTGCTATGGGTTGAGTAGTTTTAGCTTGGATTTTGTATAAATGGTGTGGTGATTGTATATGCATATGGTTTGTTCTTCATGTTTATACCATTTGAGATGGAAATCATTCTTTGTCTATGAGGAATTGTTTTAAGCCTTGAATGAATTCAATTCCTTTGATGTCTTTGATTGAGAAGGTATAAGCTATGCAATGATGCTTTTGACTTGATGTTATGTGAGTTTGATAGGGCATGCTAGGGACTACAACTCAATCTATGTTAGCTTAACTTAGAATAGATGGAAAGAGGGGTGGAAACCTATGATGTTTTATGCTTATTTTATGATATTGGGTAGGCTATTAGAGGGCTTATATCGCATGCTAGGGAACACGGGTTAAATCACATGTAGGTTAGGTGAGTGACTTGTGCAAACTTATGATGCTTTATCATTTCCTTTTTAATAGTATATTTTTGATGAGTTGTTGTGAGGATTGACACCCTTCACACACTCAATACCATGCCTTTGTTTGAGATCCATGCTAGGATTAGTTTGCTTGTGGTATGAGAATTGAGTGAAATCAATTCCCTATACCTTTTTACTCTTTTAGCTAAATTTGTGTAACTAAGTTTAAGACTTTTTGATTATTTAGTTTTTAGCTTAAAAACACAACTTCTTTGGTTTATGAGTTAAGTTAGGTAAGATTTTAGAAATTCCATATCATACAACCGCACACAATCCCTGTGGATCGATACCCTCAATATAGACCTATCTACAAAGATTCGTCCTATTGTGAGTGTTTATAAATTTAAACTTGATTTCTAAGTGCGATCAGTTCAATCGCGGAATATATTCCATGGAGGGGTAATATGCTAAGTACGTCATGAATGATTAATTGTTTGTTGCAAAATATGATTTAGAGTTCAATCACATTTATATAGTAAAATTATCTGTGATTTTTGGTCAAGGTGATGAGTCATTGGATGACAAGATTTCATAAAACTAAAGTCGCTAAATCTATTTTCCTTTCTAGTCATTTCTTGAGCTGTTGTAAATTGACTAAGTGATTATGAGTTTTAGTTATTTATTAATTGCATGTATTTTTATTTAAATAAGAAATGGGCCAAAAATTCATATTTATATTAATTTGGTTTGTTTTATTTATTTAAACATAGGCTAGAGAATTTATTTAACAAGGGCCATTAGTTTAGAGGAGTTTGGGTTAAGGAATTAATTCTTAAAGCACAGTCCATAGAAAAGGAGCATTGGGCCTGTAGGATAAAACCAAGGAGCCCAAGCAGTCATGAGAGAGACTAGGCTAGATGTTGTACAAATATCTACTTAAATAAATAGGCGAATAAATGCACGTTTTACTTGCAAGTGTACAAGATCAAAACGATAGTATAGACAACAAATACGAGATCATTCCCACGAGGATTGGTAAAATATATTTAAAAAGCAATTCCTAAGAAGATATTTTGAATGGAATGAGATAAAAGATAGAATTGAAATAATAATATAAAAGGGTAGGGCATCGATATCCACTGCTAATCATACTCAATTAAGAACACAATATGCACAATGCTACAATCATGTCAAGATACTCAATGTTTGTCAGCCTAAAGGCATGGGTGTATACTCCAAAAGCTATTGATCTCCCTAAACAACGAGATTAGGCATGGGTGTATACTCTAACTCTTTTTTTTCTTGAGGGATTTAGCATGGGTGTATACTAAGTTGTTCATCAAGAAAGCATAAATCTATGGAGATCGACAAACACACTTAAACCTAGAACATGGTATCTATTCAGGTCTTTCATGTTGATTACCCTAAGAACCCGCAATTAGTTCTTTTGTCACTCTACTAAGCCTAAGACTCGATCATCCAAATTGACCTAGATAACAATCTACAGATGTTATATGCATAAGATGATCAAACCCATACATAACCCATATGAAGAACGAAAAAAAATTCGAGATAAATCAATTAAGCATCAAACATGAATTGTAGCAAGACAAATTGAAACCTTAAAGAGACATGGTTAGGCCTTCAATCGAGCCCTAACTAAAGTATTAGACACACATAATTCGAATGAAAACCATCCTCATAAGAAAATAACAAAGAAAAACTAAAAAGTAAAGTGTTAAGACAGTTTCCTGCTCTGGCTGCACGTGGACCTGAGAACACAGAAAATGTTAGACACAAGAGCTTGCCAGGGGTTGCTGGCGGGAGATAGCTCCGATGCCTAAGTCAATATTGCTTTTTGCGGAATTCCTCTCAGAAAAGCTCAGAATATTTTTCGGGTTTTTTGTTACATACCTGGCACCGAACCTTGTCCCTCTTCTTATATAGTGGCGAACCCCCCGAGGCTCAATGAACCTTTGTGGTGGGACCCTAAGTTTCCTATTGTCTTCTATGCCCATGAGATCCATTAATGACCCTTCCACATGTCGCGTAAGTACTGGCCCACGTCATCCGAGCCTTTGTCCGCTTGTCACGTCAATCACGTCCTGAGAGGCAGGTGGACCTCGAAAACATGCGGGAGCAGCAATCAAGGCCGGCTGCCTTAAATGCTAGCCATAATGGACCTTGTCCTCTCTCCATCAAGAATCATTACATCCTTTATCCAGGGGCCGAACCTTGAGGGATGGGAGAAACCTCAGTGTGCTAACCGACCCTTAAGACGAAGGTCGGCAAGCACATATGTATAGGTTCGATCCCCTTATATATGGACCGTTCCCAAGAAAAGGGGATATGGGCCGACATGGTCTTTTAGGCCCAACCCCCAACAGTTACCCCCTAAAATCTCTCGTGCTGTGTATTAAAAATGGCGGGAGGATTTTATTATATTTTGGGAACGAACCGCCGTTTGTGGGGACACGAGGTAGCGTGTCGCCATGGGTGCCGCTACACGTGTTTAGATTTCGCCCACACCTTTTCTCGGAGGTACCTAGTTTTGACGCGTGTAGGTATGCTTCAAGGAAGATTCCTTCTTATCTTCTCCGCGAAGGATCCCTACGTCACGGTTAACTCCTCAAAGGTTTTTTACAGCAGCTGACCCCCTTCCTTTCGCTTTCAACTCAGCACTCTCGTGTTTGACACAATGCCTAAGAAATCTTCGAAATCCTCAAGGTCTTTGAGGCCCTCGAAATCTTCTAGGTTGGATGCTTCGGCAGCCCCAGAAACTTGGCGGACCACCTTAGAGCCGAAAGACGCTGAAAGGTTGAGAAAAACTTATGAGATTCCCGACGGAGTGAAAATTCGGATCCCAGGGCACGATGAGAACATTTTCAGGAATACTTTGGAGCACGAAATGTGCGTTTTTGAGAAAGCCCTTATGGCTGGGCTCCAGCTTCCCTTTTCCCAGCTGGCCCGCGAAATATTGCATATCTTAGAGATGGCTCCTACGGAGCTGAAGGCCGGCGCATGGCGGCATGTGGTGGCCTGCTGCGTAGCATGGCCAATGGTTCTAGGGAATGGCGAACAACTGACCGCTCCAAAGTTTCTGAATCTATTCAGTACGGTCAAGTACGGCCATACCTGGACTTTGCAGGGTCGGGATAGGAAGTTCTTTTCCGCTCCGAGTACATGGCATAGTAACCCCCTTTTGAGAAGTCTTTCTTCTTTGTCTCTGGCTTGGGGTGGGAGCTTCCTCCCATTTTGTGGGACCGCCCGCCAGAGGCTCGGGTTCCTCGTCAATGGGGGGACTCAAAATCGAAGAGAGTATTTCCAAAGCCGAAGTTGACGGCCGCCCCACGGGACAGAGTCGACCGCATGGTGGCTTGGTCTACAATGAGTGTTGAGGCGGAGGGAGAAGAATCAAACTTGGGATTTCTGCTCTGTCCCGCCAATTTGCAGAAATACCTAGGCTTTTCTGCGCATAGGTGTGGCAGAATGGCTCATATTCCAGATATGCTTTTCCCTTCAAAGAAGAAAGGGAAGGCGGAAGGTTCGACTAGGCGAACGAGGTCTAAAGGGCCGAGCCTTGCCCCAATTAAGGAAGCCGAACCCTCTGCTTCTTCCGACGAAGGGTCGATCTCTCTCTCTCTGTCTGTTGAGGGAGATTCACCGAGAGGGGACGCCCCCCAAATTGTGGAAGGTCCAATCGTCCTTGACGACAGCCCAGATGATGATGAGGATGACGTTCCTCTTATGGCGAGGACTCATATTCTCAAAAGAAAAGTTGTAGAGCCTTCGGAGGGGGCGGACCCTTCCCCGTTCCCGGGAGAGGGGGGAGCGGAAAGTCACGAGTATGCAGAGTTTATCAAGATGTACCCCCCGATGAAGAAAGCTCGAAGCGTCAACGTCCTCTTCGTAGATGAGGGTTCGGGGCCTTCAATCGAGGCTGTTCCCTTTATTGGGGGTGACAGGGGGAGTGCGGCTCTGCTGTCTATCCCTCCCCCAGCGTTGGCCATCGAGCTGGCTACCGAAGAGATGGGGTTCAGTCCCGTGGCGGCCTTGGAGGGGTTCGAGCCAAAGGCTATTACGGCCAAAGCAGCCTCTATTTCTGAAATCGAGGGTGTAATGGCGGCGGCCGATCAGGGAGAAACCAAACCTATTGTGGCAGGTACTACGTCGGCGACGGAGGCTGTCCCTTTCGAGGTTCAGGACCCCCTAGAGGTCCGAAATGAGCCCGAACTTTCGGATTTGCGAGTTCCCCACCGGGAAGGTATCGAACCCATTATTGTCGGTGTTAGTTTGAGCGCGGAGGTTAGTGCTCCTAAGGTCTGGGACCATTCAAAGGTCCAAAGTGAGCTCGAAGTTTCGGGCCCCGGAGTTGAAGAAGTGACTCCCAGCAGTGATCTCGCATGGTGGGAGGCAGTCGGTTCCCAAGAAGATCCTGTCCTTGGCCTTCGCCACCAAATCGAGGTATGCCGCACGGTTGTTGTTATTCGTCTTGGTCCCTTTGAAATTTGGATTGCCTGTTAACTTTGTTCGTTTTTTTTTTTTTACAGGGTTCTCTGATTGCCGTGGATTCGCTCGGCAAACATCTGCGTTCTAGCTAGGACTCATTCCTTGAGTGGAAGAGGAGGCTGGAGGCTCAGGAGGAGGAGCTCGCGGCTGCTAGGTCCACGATCGCGGCTTTAAGGGCTAGGAATCTCAAACTAGAAGAGAGGTCGATCAGCCATGACAAGGAGCTTTTTGAAGCTCTGAAGAGACAGGAAGTTTTGGAGGCGAAGTCCTCCGAGTATGACCAGCTTCGCTCGGCTGTTGATGCTGGGCAAGCGAAGATCGGTGAGCTGACCTCCGATGTACTCCAGCTTGACATGGTCAATTCCGAGCTTAGGGGAGAGATGGCCGATCTTCGAGCTAGGCTTGCAAGGTCAACGCAATCGGAGTCTGAGTTATTGGGTCGATCGTCATGGATGCAGGGGGTCATCGACGAGCAGAAAGGGATAATCGCGGGGTTTAAAGCAAAGGTTTCAGACTTGTCTTGTAATCTCCGTTCCGTGGAGGCCGAGCGTAGCTTTGTGCGGAAGGGGTTGGACATTACTGAAGAACATCTTACCCTGTTGCGGGAGGAGATGGCGGCGCTGAAGAAAGCAAATAACGAACTTCGGGACCAAGAAAAGGCCGCCACCGATATGGCAGATCATATGATGCAGAAGCATCGAGAGGCAAACCAGTTGGCGAAGAGGTACAAGAGTCAGCTCAATGTGGTGCAGTTGGTCAGGAACCGTACCTGGATCCACGGGTTCGAGTGGGGATTTGAGACCCTTCGAGCGATGGCGGTGGATGCGCAATTGAAATGCAAAGTGCCCACCATCAAAATTGAAGAGATTCATGTTAAGTTCTCATTTTCCTACAAAATAAGCCCTTAACTTACATATGTTAATACCTTAGTTTCATTGTAATTTAATGTTTTGTGTTGTTTTTATGATTTTTAGTATTTTCAGGTCTTGCAGCAAAATCCCATCAAATTCGAGTTACTAAAATGTCAAATCTGGGCAATGAACCTCTGGGCACTGTTGTGTCCATAACTTTTAGCTCAAATATCCGATTGAGCCAAAATCAGTGGCATTCAAGAGATAACTCAAGGATGCACAAATGATATTTAATGTAAAAAACCCAATTCGGTCGTTTTGGGGATCAAAATTGCTGGCGAAGTCCCAGGTTTTTCCAGAACAGAAAATTCCGCACTCAATCAGCTCCGAGATTGACCTTTGCACACTGTTCTGACCATAACTCATAGCTCAAAATTCTGATTAAGACAAGGTCAGTGGCAGTGGAAAGCTAACTCAGATATGAAGAAATGGTATTTGAAGTTCAAGATCTAATTCGGAAGTTTTGATGGTCAAAAAGCACGTGGACAGTGGACATGTATTCTCACCAGTACTGCAGGTGTTAAAAGGAAACACCAAGAAATCAAAAGGTGCGGCTGGTGCAGCTAGAGGGTGGCTATTTTTCCACTCTAGGGAGCCTTGGGCAGTCAAAATTTGCAGAAGAACAGCCCCCTAATTACTTCCTTGTTCCCCTCTTTTTGACTAAGAAAAAAAGGGAAAAACTCTCTCTCTCTTGTAACCCATCGGTTTTAGCTAGGTGGGAGGCATTTTTCAGAGATTATTATGGATTGCAGGGGAGCTGAACCAGGGAGCTCCAGCAAGCACACCTCACAGCCACTCTTCCAAGTTTTTCTCTCTTTTCTCTTATTTTCCTATTTTCTTGTATGAAGATGATGTATTTTCTGATTATGTGTAACTAAACTCTTAAATAGGGCTTGATTGAAGCCCTAGTCATGTAATCTTTAAGGAATTTGACTTGTTATGTTGCAAACTACTTGTGATGCTCACTTGATTAATTCCGGATTTTTGTTCGTTCCTCATATAGAGTGTTTTTATGCTTGATCATCATATGCATATTTTATGTGGAGATTGTCATATAGGTCAATTTGGATGACCGAGTCTTGAGCCTATTAGAGTGACAAGAGAAACTTTTAGAGCTTCTTAGAGTTAATCAACATGAAGAAACTAGAATAGATACCATGTTCTAGACTAAGTGTGTTTGTCGATTTCCATAGATTCATGCTTTCTTGAAGAACAACTTAGTAGATATCATGCTAAATCCTTTGAGAAAGAAAAGAATTAGAGTAGATACCATGCCTAATTCGTTGCTTAGGGAAATCAATAACTTTTGGAGTAGATACCATGCCCTTAGGTTGACAAAAATGAGCATCTCAAAAATGGTTTGGAATATATGCAAGTCGTGGTACTTAAAGTGTATGATTAGTGGTGGATATCAATGTCCTATCTTATTTTTACCATTGTTCACAAACAACCTACTGATTTTATTTCCTAAAAATCTCATTTTATTTTCTTGTTATTTAATTTCCAGCATAGTCTTAATTTCTTTAAATTTGAATTTTAAAACCAACAACTTAAATTGATCCTTTTAATTTCTGTTTCGAAAAGCTCTTCTAAACATAATCTACCAATCTCCGTGGAAATGATCTCGCACTTGCCTACTATACTATTCTTTTGATCTTGTGCACTTGCGAGTAAAACGTGCAAATATTAGCTTATTATTTAAGTTAGTATTTCGTACAACAATTCAGCTCGACCCCCGGGCCTTGGACGAGCTTCAGGCGATCGGGGTGGAAAAACTTCCAGATGCTCGTGCCCTGTGGTCCGTTCCTCCCCCCAATAGCTAGGGTTCGGCTAGCAGCTTGAAGTGAAGCTGGGGCCGGACCTAGTAATGTATCAAGAGTCGGGGGTGAGTCCAGTGTTGGGGCTGGCAGTGAATCCGGGGCCGAACCCCCTACTAGTGGGAGTGTACCCCCCTCTTAATTGTAAATAATACTTTGTTTACGAACTTGTATTGTCGCGACATGAATTAATGTATTTATTATCTTTTCGTGCCTCTATAGCTCCTTATCGCACTGGGCCCCCCACTTTTCCTTCCGTTGATGCTTTTATGATAAGACTAAGCCTAATCTTCATAATGAGATTCTTTGGCTCTGTTCTGTCATCTGATTCTGCTTCTTATCTTTGAGCAACGTGATTTGGAATGTTGCTCAGGTGCTTTCGTGCTTGATCAGAACGAGGCATCATTCAGTTATTCCTTTTCGGGAATCTGAAGGGTCTCGTTCTTGGGCATTGGTAGTGGTGAGCTATGCAATCAATGGTGCAGCTCCCCAAGAGGCGCGCCTGTTGGGTTCTCCAGGTCTGGTGTGCCTATTTAAGGGAAGCCTGCACGTACCATTTCTTCAACATTACTTTTCGTTCTTCCCGTTATTTGCTACAAACACGCTCTCTCTTCTTTTTCTTGAAGTCTCATTCCATGGACTGGGATGCACGTCAGAGGGGGGCCTGAAGAATCCCAGCACCTGAACCTCCAAGTGGCTCTCGTTGGAGCTGGCGGCTTTGAGCCCTGGTTGGCATCGCTGGGCCCATTCCATGGGTAGTAGTTTCGGATTTCGAGTCTGTCAATCGCTTCTCAGGGTCCGCCGGCCATTCCGGCAGCGATCCCTTCTTCATTCCGGGGGTAGTGCCCGGCCCAGCGGGGGAAGGTGGACTGGAGGGCCCTCCTATAACGCCCCGGTTTCTATGCAATAGAACCGTAAGAAGAAACCTCCGGTTTCCACGTGACATTACTACCTCAGAGATCAGTCTCGCAGCGGATATATTTTTTTCTTTTAAAAACACTAGGGAACAACTAAATTACACAATCGAGCTGATTGAAATACCTCGTGAATTAAAATACGCTAGATGTTTTAATATTACAAACATGTGCATACCAGATGCACCAAATAAAAGATAGTTGCAGCATATGCCACAGACGACAGACAGTTGCAACATCACACTGTTTAGATATATTACAAACTATAATTAATAAAAACCAAAACATACAAAATACGAAGAGACATATATACAACAAAATGTTGTCTCTTCTGGGATATAGCACATCCCGACAAAGTAGTGCCTAATAGTCATCAAAGCTAACGAAGGGGTCTCCGCCTTCGTTACCTGCATCACAGTCTATGTAAACATGACATCATCACATTTACATAGGCAAACAAGTGAGTCTACTGCATCCCAAAATAAACAGGTAATTGAATTATTGAACAAGCATATGACAGATATAATGAATGATTTTTCATGCATCGTTGCGAAGGCTTTGTTTAGTCTTAATGCATCATGAAATTACACTCAGCTCATAATGGGCCAACCCCGGATTAACGCACTGTTACACCTCCCCTACTTAGCAGATTGTTGGTTTGCACCTGGAACCGACTTCCAGCGTTAGTTCTTATTACCGGATTTTGGGACAAGGCTCTTGCCAACTGGATCAGCCATCTCCCCCGCCACATCACCAGCTGGGACAAGACCCTCTTTTTTTTTGTCCACTGGATCAGCCATCTCCCCCGCCACATGACCAGCTAAATGTCACATCATTATCAATTCACAGAGTATGCATATGTATTGTATGAGCAGTTTATAACACATGCAAAAGAATAAAACAATAACTGAGTATAAAAGAAAACAGCGTCAGCCCCAGTAAGTACATCCATACTTACACTTTTCCCCGCAGAATAATAGTGATCCACCACTGCCTAGCAATATGGATATACAAATATCATATATCAGTGACCAATCAATAATAATTGGTCAGTCTTCAGGATCCTTGCTCTTAGTTTTTTTATTATTATCCATCACTTCATTTTCATTACTTGATTTTATCCATACGTATACTCATACATATATACAAGTCATATTTGTGAGTATTCTCACATATTGTCCATAATTTATTCAAAGCATTTAACTTATGAAATCCCACATAAGTGAGGACATGTCATAAGGATCCCGTTGACAATAATGTAAATCATCCAATATTGCACTCAAATACCCCACTGAAGTAAGGGCATAATTCGAGGTGAGTATTTAAACAAACAAGAGTTAATACTGCATAAACGTCCCCACTATTAGTAAGGGCTTATTATAAGTTATATGTATAGTAATGTAAGAATCTCTTATAGCCAATTTTCACTCAACTTCATGCTTATACCGCCGAAGGGAAAGACCACCATAACGTTTAGGCATGAGATTGAGTGTTATCCACTATAAGATTAAAAATAACAACCAACAAACAATATATAGGTTGATTTTAAACCTTTTCATTTTCCTTAAAAACAAGCTCCGCTTGCTTCCATATTTTAGTCTTTTGAGACCTTTAGATCCTTGAACTAAACCAATAATCAAACATACTTCAAACACATATTAGATACATCAAATATATGTTAGACAAATCAAATATCATCAAAGAATACTTAGAAAAACAGATTAGCATAAAAAATCCACAAAAATATACTCAATAGAGGCCGAATGGGTGTAGGATGAGTTCTTGATGTTTTCTCATGATTCCAAAGCCCAAAGATCAATGGAAACATGATAAAAAATGGTTTTAGAACCCTCCTAAGTGATCATACACAGCCCATGCAAACAGGTTGTGAAAAACCACAAAAATTCCCCAACACCCCTCTATTGAGCCGGTTTTGAAGCTATTTGAGGAGAATGAAGCTTTCATACCTCAAATGGACTCCAAAATGACTTCTAAAGGTTGGGTTAGCTGCTGGACACCTCAAGCAAGGTTGTGTATAAGTTCTGGACAGTTTGGAGAAGAATTGCTCAAAAACCCCCCAGGGGCCGTGAGAGGGTGTGAGTGAGATGAATAGAGGGACTTTTCTGTTTTTGGGTGCAAGAACTGAATGATTTCGGTTCTGGCCTCTCTTCTCCTATTTATAGGAGAAGCCAAGGCTTCTAGTGACCCTTTCCACACGCACAAGCAGCCTAGTCTTGCATGGAAAGCAAACTTTCCATACAAGCCACCAAAGTCTTCACCAAGTCAAGCTTACTTGTAGACTTTTTGGCTTTTTGTGCCTTCTTTCCAGCAGCTTCTCCTACTGCCATGTGTCATCACCCTAAGCTCCCAAATCAGTAAAGAGCCGGCCCTACTCAGTGAATTTAGCAGTTTTAAGCTAAATTCGACATTCGGAGGTTTTAAGGCTCGGTTTTTAGGCCAAAAGTTAACTACCTCGGAATTGAATTCCGATTTCACCAAACCGAAGTAAAAACCATTTATATACTAAATAGAGTCCATTTATGATATAAAATCAAAATGGTGAAACTCCATTTTAGAAATAAGGCTTGGATCAAAAGTGCCACGTAAGCGATGAATAGTCATCTTTATGCTTAAAAAGGTCAACGGATTGACTTTTATCGAAAATCTACTATGTCGTAGAGAGTTTCGATACAAGCATAACGGGCTTCATTTTGAGTAAAACTGAGTTCGTTTGACCTAGTTTTTGATACTTACAAGATTGGTCGTCAGAAAACGATCATTTTCTAAAGAGATTCTAAAGGGTTTTGACTAGAAATCTCTTAAACTTCATGAACGTCTCTAAAACCTTTATCATAGCTAAATGATAATGTCTCCTCAACATATATCATTTAGTTTAATAATATGTTTAAGAGATTAGAATTCCTCAGGCGTTACACCTCCGAACCCGGTGGAGGAGATGTCGGACCCCGTCGCTCACATTGAGGGCGACGGGGCCGCGGGGGATGGCCAATGCCATCCTCCACCCGGCGCAGAATATGCTTTTTCGGAGGAAGGGCCTAGCAGGGAGCGCCGAACGCCGAAGGAAACTAGGGCCCACTTTTCCTTCCGTCCCTTGCGTGAGAAATTGCGCAATCGGCGCATGATGATGGGGGAGGAGTATGGATTGGACGCCTACATCGCTGGCGGTTCTCCCCGATGAAGATTAGAGCGGAAGCTATTAGTTTGCTTCACTCTCTTGTCCTTCCTCTTTACCCTTTGTTTTTGTTTTTGTAAGGGTTGACGACCCGTGGCTTGTCGATATTGTTGCCTCTGTTTGGGCATTTTTCCTTTGTTTTATTATGTTTGGTAAGAAAGCCTTTGAGCTTTGATCGCCTGGCGTTTCTTCCACCGATGAAGATTAGAGGGGCAAGCTATTAGTTTGCTTCACTCTCTTGTCCTTCCCTTTACCTTTGTTTTTGTTTTTGTAAGGGTTTGACGACCCGTGGCTTGTCGATATTGTTGCCTCTGTTTGGGCATTTTTCCTTTGTTTAATTATGTTTGGTAAGAAAGCCTTTGAGCTTTTTGTTCTTGTTTGTTGATTCCTGTCATGTATTTTCCCCCCCAACCTTTTGAAATGAGGCGAGTCATTCATGATGTTTTATCTTCTTGCTTTGCCCGCCATGCAAACACGTTATTTGTACATGCTTTTCAAAGAACGGATAAAATTACCGAGGTTTATTTTACCTTGTTTGCCCGCATGCGCTGCGACCATGTTTGCATTCTGAAGAGGGGTGCCAAACTTCTGTGGTTGAGATGTTGGCAATTGATTCTAGGTGCCCCGGCTTGTTTTAGTTATATCAGGTTCGGCATGTCAAGGGGTCGGCTCGCCGACACCAATAACGGAACCGTGATCTTGATCTTGGATCACAACGCACGGCATGTCAAAGGGTTCTAGCACCTCGATGACGGTGCGCAGATCTTTCCGATCTTGGTTCTGCACGTCAAAAGGTTTGTTGGCCGGACCTCAATGGACGGAACCAGGTGGTGATCTAGGGCGCACGCACGGCATGTCAAAGGGTTTCGTAATACCTCAATGAGGTGGCGCGGACCTTTCGATCTTGTTCGCAATGTCAAGGGTAGTTGGCCGCACCTCAATGACGGAACCAGGTGGTGATCTAGGGTCGCACGCACGGCATGTCAAAGGGTTCCTCGTAGACCTCAATGACGGTGTGCGGACCTTTCAATCTTGGTTCGGCATGTCAAGGATCGTTGGTCGGACCTCAATGACAGAACCAGGTGGTGATCTAGGGTCGCACGCACGGCATGTCAAAAGGTTCTCGTAGACCTCAATGACGGTGCGCGGACCTTTCGATCTTGGTTCAGTATGTTAAGGGGTCGTTGGCCGGACCTCAATGACGGAACCAGGTGGCGATCTAGGATCACACGCACGGCATGTCAAAGGAGGGTCATGGGCCTAAATGACGGTGCGCGGATCTTTCGATCAGGGTTCGGCATGTCAAGGGTCGTTGACCTCAATGACGGAACCAAAATGGCGGTCTTGGCGCTTGGATGGGGAGATTGCATCTAGTTCATATCACATTCTTTACGTCGTTCAAATGTACATGGGACAAAGATGTAAAACAACAAAAGAAAGACGAACTTTCGTCAGTGAATAAAATACAACTTCGAAAGTGCGAGAGATTACTGGTAATATCGCTTTAAGTGCTCTGCGTTCCAAGGGTGGGGCAGCCTCCTCCCTTCCGAAGTCTTGAGATGATACGCGCCAGGTCAGTTGCACTCTACGACCTTGTAGGGCCCCTCCCAGTTTGGAGCTAGCTTTCCATCGGTGCGCTTCTTAGTTGCCAAAGTGACTTTCCTGAGTACCCAATCGCCAACTTTGAACTTTCGAGGTTTGACCCTCCGGTTGAAGTACTGGGTTGCCTTCTGACGAGGTGAGGCCATTACCATTTCTGCTTGGTCTCGTCTTTCGTCCAAGAGGTCTAACGACAGCTTCAATCCTTCTTCGTTTAGCTCAGGGTCGTATTTCTGGACGCGAAGACTCGAGAGCTCCATTTCTACCGGGACAACAGCTTCCGACCCAAAGGTTAAGCCAAAGGAGTATCCCCCGTGGGGGTTCTTTCGGTGGTTCTGTAGGCCCATAGGACTTCGTGCAACTGCTCCGCCCAAGCACCCTTCCTGTCTTCAAGCTTCTTCTTTAATATTTTAAAAATGGTCTTGTTTGTAGCTTCCACTTGCCCATTAGCTTGTGGGTGCCCTGGTGAAGAGAAGTATTTCCTAACTTTGAGGTCTTCGCACTAGTCTCGAAACGCTTGACAATCGAACTGCTTCCCATTGTCCGTGACGAAGGCATGGGGAAGGCCATATCTGCAAACTACCAACCTCTATAGGAACTTGGTGATGTTTTGAGAGGTGATGTGTACGAGGGCTTCTGCTTCTACCCACTTAGTAAAGTAGTTGACCGCCACTACTACGAACTTGACGCCCCCTTTTTCGGGTGGGAGGGGACCAACAATGTCCACCCCCCACATGGAGAAGGGCCACGGAGATGTAATTGGGGTGAGCTCTTCAAGTGGGCTTTTTAGGTCATTCGCAAACCTCTGACACTTATCATATGCTCTCACCATTTCCATGGACTGTTGATACATCTTCGGCTAGTAGTATCCAGCTCTGATGGCCTTATGGGCTAGGATGCGTCCCCCGGAGTGACTGCCACATACCCCTCCATGGATCTCCTTCAGAGCATAGTCAGCTTCATCTTGGGACAGACATTTGAGGAGTGGCAGGGTAAGGCCACGTCGATAAATGGACCCATCAACGACGGTGTATTTGGAAGCTTTCAAACGTATTTTAATGGCGGCCTTTCGGTTCGCCGGGAGTTGGCCTTCCGTAATGTACCTGAATATCTCCCTGGCCCACTCTGGCGGGTCCCGTACCACGCACACTTGGGGGCCATCCAGGATGGCTGGCGAAGGCAGTAGCCGAACCTATTCTTCGGAGCCCTCCAGCTCTTCTTCTCGTGCCGACCCAATTCGTGCTAGCCTGTCTGCCTCCACATTCTTCTCTCGAGGGACCTTCTTCACATGGAAGTGTGCAAATCAAGTTACCAACTCCTTGACCTTCACAAGGTACTTCTTCATCTTCTCTCCTTTTGCTTCGTATTCGCCCAGGATGTGACCCGCTATCACGCGCGAATCATTGTGGATCTCAACATTTTTGGCTCCAAGCTCATGAGCAATCGTGAAGCCTGCTATCACGGCTTCATATTTTGCCTCGTTGTTGGTGGTCTTGAAGTCCATTCGGATGGCGTGCTTTATCTCTTGACCCTCTGGGGTTGTTAGAACTATGCTAGCCCCACTTCGTCTTTTCGTCGCCGACCCATCTACTCAGACCTTCCAGAGATTGTTGACCGGTTGATCTTCTTGGCTACAAGGGCTCGTAAACTCTACTATGAAGTCGGCTAATGCTTGGCCCTTTATAGCTGGTCTGGGCAAGTATTCAATATCAAACTCACCCAACTCCACTGCCCAATTTACTAGGCGCCCCGAGGTGTCAGGCTTGAACATGACTCTTTTCAGAGGGTGGTTGGTCAGCACCCGAACCGTGTGAGCTTGAAAGTAAGGCCTCAATTTCCTGGCCGAAGTTACTAACGCGAAGGCTAGCTTTTCAATCTGCGGGTATCTGCTTTCAGCACCTCGGAGAGCCCTGCTTGTGTAGTATACCGGTCTTTGCACTCCTTGGTCCTCTCGTATCAGAACTGAACTGACGGTGGAATCTGATACCGCGAGATAGACGTAGAGTGGCTTGCCTTCTATTGTTCGGCTGAGCAGCGGAGGGTTAACCAGGTAGCTCTTCAATTGCCGGAAGGCTTCTTCACACTCTTCCCCCCAAACAAAGGCTTTCTTCAAGATCTTGAAGAATGGCAGACACTTATCCGTGGATCTTGAAATGAACCTGTTGAGAGCAGCTATCCATCCCGTAAGCCGCTGGAGCAGCTTTGTGTTCTAGGGGGATTCCATCTCCAATACCGCCTTTATTTTTTCTGGGTTGGCTTCGATGCCTCGATGCGAGCCATGAAGCCCAGAAATTTTCCAGAAGAGACGCCGAACGCGCACTTGGCGGGGTTGAGTCTCATCTTGTAACGTTTGAGAATGCCGAAGGTTTCTTCAAGGTCGGCTAGATGATCTTTAGACTTCAGGCTTTTAACCAGCATGTCGTCCACATATACTTCTACGTTCCTCCCAATCTGGCTTTTGAACATTGCGTTTACCAGACGCTGGTAGGTTGCCCCTGCGTTTTTCAGGCCGAAGGGCATCACCTTATAACAGTATAACCCCCGATCCATGATGAACGAGGTCGCTTCTTGATCGAACTTATGCATCCGGATTTGATTATAACCCGAGAAGGCATCCATGAAGCTTAAGAGGTTGTGGCCTGAAGTAGAATCCACTAGGAGATCGTCCTCAGGAGCGGGAAGCTGTCCTTGGGGCAAGCTTTGTTGAGGTCTGTAAAGTTTACACACATTCTCCACTTACCGGTAGACTTTTTGACCATCACTACATTAGCCAACCAGTCGGGGTAGTGGACTTCCCTGATGAAATCCGCCTCCATTAGCTTGTCCACTTCTTCAGCTACGGCTCTGTTCCGTTCAGGAGCAAAGTTTCTCTTCTTTTGCTTGACCGGCTTCGCAGCGGGGTCTATGTTCAACCTGTGAGAGATAACGGCAGGGTCAATACCAGGCATATCCTCGTGCGACCACGCAAACACGTCGACATTCTTCTTTAAGAAATCCAAAAGCTCGGTCTTCAACTCTTCCGACAACTGGGACCCGATCTTCCCTGTGCGGTCCGGACCATCAATAGCTACTTCAATCAGGGCTTCGTTTGGCTTCGCCCTCTACGTTACACCCTCATCCTTTATCCTGTAATGAACGGGGAGGGTTTCTTTGGCTCGAGGCTCTTTAAGAGTCAGATTGTAACATTGGCGGGCCTCTTTCTGATTTCCTCGCACCACTTCCACTCCGCGGTCGGTAGGGAACTTCATCTTCAAGTGATAGGTGCATGTCACAGCCATTAACTTATTCAGGGTCGGCTTTCCAACAATGGCATTGTAAGCTGATGGTCTATCAACGACCAGGAAATCTGTCATAACGGTCTTCTCTCTAGGAGCCGAACCTACTGTGAGTGGGAGGGAGATCGTCCCGATTGGGAGGACCTTCTCGCCGGTGAAGCCCACCAAGGAAGTGGGAGCTGGAACCACCCGCTTCTGTTCAATTTTCATCTTCTCGAAAGCAGGAAGGAACAAGATGTCGGCCGAACTTCCGTTATCGACCAGGACGCGGTGGATGTTAAAGTTCCCTATCATTAGGGTCACCACTAGTGCGTCGTCATGGGGGTAAAAGACTCCTTCTTCATCTTTCTAGGAAAATGTAACAGCATCCTGCTCCGTCCTACGAGCCTTCGAAGGTCTTTCGAGGGAGAACACTTCCTCGGAGGGCAATCTCTTGGCATAGGTCCGTCTCGCCGAGCTAGAGGAGCTGTCGGCTACGAAACTGCCGGCGATAGTGTGAATTTCCCCAACGGGCTCCCGTTCCCTTTCGGACCCTGCCCGTCGACTGACGTTGCGGTCGTACAACCCCAACGGGCTTTGTGTCTCTTTCAGCGTACATTCTCACCATCTCTTCCTGGTTAATGAATTCTTCGGCCTTCTCCATGAACTCCCGTAGGGTTGTTGGAGTCTTTTTGGCTAGCTCACGGACGAAAGGTCCTTTATGCCAGAATCCGTTTATGGTGGCCGTCAAGACCACGCTCTCGGACATTTCTTCCGCTTCTACTCTCTCCTTATTAAACCTCTGGAGGTAATCCTTGAGGGGTTCGGTCTCCCCCTGCTTCAATGCAAGCATGTATTGTAGTGTGTTCTTGCGCCTCTTCGACGCGAGAAACTGTGTGAGGAAGATTTTTGCCAGGTCGTCAAAACTGCCTTTGAAGCTAGATGGCAATCCCCCAAACCATTCTTGAGCACTGCCTTCCAGGGTGAGAGGGAATGCACGACAGGCTATCTCGTTCGTCGTGGCATGCAAATCTATATGGGCCTTGTAGGACTTCAAATGGCCTACAGGGTCACCCGTTCCGTCATAAGGTTTAACGGGAGGGACCTTGAATCTTCCAGGAACCGGGTGGCTCATTATATGCGGAGTAAAGACTGAGCGGGCACGTTGGATGATAGAGTCAACAGCGGACTGCTTCCCTCCCATATCACGAAGCACCGCATCATACTTGGCTTCCAAGCCCCTAATTAGGGCATGAACATCCCCTTGTGGAGGTGGAGGACTAGCATGAAGATATCCCGGCCCGGGGTTTTGATTGTTCTCCCTCTCAAAGTTTAGACCGCGTCAGGCGCCCTCTCCAACGCGACGTTCATTTCGAGGGTGGTGGTGGTGCCGTCCACTGCTTACATGGCCTCCCCCCGAGCCTTCAGGCGGGCATTGGTCGCTCGCTTGCACATGCTCACTTCTTTGCCACGTAACTGGATCCTCTGTAGTAAGGCTTCCTCCTTCCATCCGGTGGTCTCTGCCACGGTGACCTTCTGCTTACAAGCTTTCCATGTGTATATATTCCTCTTCATCGAGGCTGGTCTCATCAGAGTCCTCTTCGGAGAACTCTTGTCCTTCTACATGCACTCTGCCACGAGCGCTGGGATAAAGCTGGCGGGTAAGGGATGTGTTTTTACGTTTGAGGGCTTCTATCTCTCTAGCCATTTGTTGCATCTGAGCCTCTGGGGTCTGGGAGGTGGTTCCTGCTGGTGGAGTTTGGAAGGTGGTGGATTTTCCCTTATCCACTTAAGGAGTCTCCGGAATGAAGGTCCGGCGGTCTGTTTGTTCCCCTCGCTGGCCAGGGGGAGCTTGCGAAGTTTCTTCAATGTCCATCACAGTCGGATTGGTTTTCTTTTGCAGTAAGAACGAAATCCTTCCCACAGACGGCGCCAAACTGTTAAGATAGTTTCCTGCTCCGGTTGCATGTGGACCTGAGAACACAGAAAACGTTAGACACAAGAGCTTGCCGGGGGTTGTAGGCGGGGGATAGCTCCGATGCCTAAGTCAGTATTGGTTTTTGCGGAATTCCTCTCAGAAAAGCTCAGAATATTTTTTGGGTTTTTTGTTACATACCTGGCACCGAACCTTGTCCCTCTTCTTATATAGTGGCGGACCCCCCGAGGCTCATTTAATGAACCTCTGTGGTGGGACCCTAAGTTTCCTATTGTCTTCTATGCCCATGAGATCCATTAATGACCCTTCCACGTGTCGCGTAAGTACTGGCCCACGTCATCCGAGCCTTTGCCCGCTTGTCACGTTAATCACGACCTGAGGGGCAGGTGGACCTCGAAAACATGCAGGAGCAGCAATCAAGGCCGGCTGCCTTAAATGCTAGCCATAATGGACCTTGTCCTCTCTCCATCAAGAATCATTACATCCTTTATCCAGGGGCCGAACCTTGAGGGATGGGAGAAACCTCGGTGCGCTAATCGACCCTTAAGACGAAGGTCGGCAAGCACATATGTATAGGTTTGGTCCCCTTATATATGGGCCGTTCCCAAGAAAAGGGGATATGGGCCAACATGGTCTTTTAGGCCCAACCCCCAACATAAAGAAAAACCCTTCTTTGAAGCCTTTGATTCTTCTCCACAAGCTTGTGTCTTTGTTTTGGAGGACTTAGGGGAGTATTTATAGAGTTTAGGAACAACCCTAATCAATTTCATGCACCCTAAGAAGTCTAAGATCGATTTAGGGTTAGATTACCATCTTTGCATATCAGTTCTGCCAACTTTAGAATTTTCCAGCTCACGATGGCAATCGAGCACTAGAAAATGGGGATCGATCGCAATTGGCGCTTGATCGCCATAAAATTTTGGGCGCTCAAGCGCACCTTAAATGCGAAAACTTAACTAGAGTGATTTGTTCCTCTCTGAGTCCTCTTTCTAATGCACTTGACCTTGCCTCAATCCGAGTTTTGAGCTAAGAGTTATGGTCAAAATAGTGCACAAAGGTCAAATGCACAGCAGCTTTGCACAGTTCATATGTTTTAGGCTCGAGTTGATGGAATTGACTTCTTTTCTTCCGAAACCTACAAAATAAGAGAAAACACAAAAAAAAAAAAAAAAAAAAAAAACACAAAACATCATACTATAATAAAACTAAGAGATTAACATATGTGAATTAAGGGGCTTGAATGTATAACATTCAGCACTAATCACCCTCCAAACTTACATATTGCTAGTCCCTTAGCAATACGAAACTAAAAATAATTGACAACTACTCTGCCTCCTCTGTCGTGGGAAATACGATTGTATTTAGCGTATGCAATAAGCCTTTTAAACCCCTAGGCATCGCTAGTAGGACGAGTGAAGTCTCGTGAGGGTTTAACAGAAATGATACACACAAACATTATGTACAATTCATGTTATCCCCAAGATTAAAGTGTCACAAACAACCAAGATTCTAATTCATTAGCAAGCTTAAAAGGATAAACTCCATCTTCAAAATGAATTCGAATTTCAAAGTCTAACCACTTACAAATAACAAGCTGAGATTTCATAAGTTCAAATCAATGTAAAGTGAACCAACACATAATCATGAGGTTTCAAATTAATTCTGATGTGCAATGACTCAATGTCTCAAAGTTGACTGGGGTCCCCATCAGATTGAATAATCATGGCATTCTCTCTTTCTTTTTTTTTTTTTTTTTTGTTCAGGCTATGCAATGCTCTGTTCCCTGAAGCTTCCTAATCAACCCTTTTAGCGAGTGTTAACTCAAGTCAAAAAGGCTACAAAACTAAACTGGCCATGACTTCAACCAATCCAAAATTCTCACCTTTTGACGTGAACATTCATTGCTTGGTGAAGCAAGAAGTCCAGTTACTCAGTGAAAGTTTCGAAAATGGTCTTTACTTCAACCAATCGAAAATTCTCACCTTTTGACGTGAACATTCATTGCTTAGTGAGGCAAGAAGTGCAGTTACTCAGTGAAAGTTTAAAAAATGGTCTCTACTTCACCCAATCCAAAATTCTCACCTTTTGACGTGAACATTCATTGCTTATTGAGGCAAGAATTCCAGTTACTTACTGAAAACTTCAAAAATGGTTTTTTTTTTTTTTTTTTTGTAAATTATTATGCCAAGGTATCCTTCCAACAAGTCACCCAGCTTCACCTAAGACTTTGAAAGCATACACAATCAGGTTCACATGTCATACCTCAGAAACTATGTGCTAATGTGCTCGTGGCAATTCGAATTGAAACAAGTGAATGTTCAGATGCCAAAGGTAAGCAACAAGACCTAGAATCCTAATCATATGATCATGTGTTCAGCATTCTAAGTTCGCCAATGAAATTCAAATCACAGTTCTAGATCAACCAAATTCTTAAGAATAACAAGAATATGCAATTTTTTTCAAAAAAATATGATTAAAGTGTGTGTGTCTCTCTCATACCCCCAAACTTGGGTTACACATTGTCCTCAATGTGTAGAAAAAATGGAAAGATCATACCAGGGAGACGAGAAAGCTGAGTAGCGAGACATGGCTTATAGCATACCCCCAAACTTGAATGTAAGCAAACTTGTCCTGAAAAACAAAACTCTGAAAACAGAACAAAGGAAAACTAAAAACAAAATAGAACTAACAACAATCAACAGAAAATGAAACAAAAATGAAAAACAAAACAATAATTTTAAAGGATATGGTTTTTTAGTGCATTTAGTAGCTTCTGTACTACTCATTTCTTCTTAGGTTACCTCCCAAGTAGTGCTAAGTTTATTGTTTTCAGCCAGACTGTGTGACTCTCAAGTAATGTGTTGGACAGATTTTAGGGACACATCCTCATCTCCAAATTGAACACCCATTTCCATATAAGGCTTCACCCGGTGTTTATGTACCTTGAAAGTTTAATTCTTTTCCTTGCAATAGGCCTCCATAGCTCCATGAGGATAAACTTTTGTGACATCATAAGGACCATACCGCAAAGACTTTAGCTTATTAAGAAAAAGCCTTAATTCTGAATTATATATCAACACCTTCTGTCCCACATAAAACTCCTTCCTGACAAGTGCTTATTAGGATATTTCTTGGTTCATTCCTTGCATAACTCAGTGTTTTCATATCCACCATGCCTCCATTCCAAGTTTGGTGCCCTGACAATAGAAGGATCAAGAGTAGTGTTAGTGGGCACAAGAGTTTTAAAGGGAAGTGTGTACCTTCTTAAATGATGTGCAGAAGCCTCAAGGGAGTGCGTGGCATCAATGATGTCTATAACACGTTCATAATCCAGCTCAAATTCTTGCTTTGTGAGGCTATGAGTCATGGCAACCTCTAAGGGATCAATGCATTGTACTTGTAAAATTTCTTTAGCAGTATTTTATACCACACCAAAATTGAAACACTCATGAGTTTATTGTGATAACTTTATTGCATCAAACACCTTAAACTCAACCTTTTCCCCATTTACTTTCATGCTTATAATACCATTTTTAAAACATATGTTAGTATCAACAGTGCTTATAAAGGATCTACCTAAAATAATGGGTAAGGATGATGGCATGGGTGATTCTTTCATATCCAAGACAACAAAATCAATATACACAATAAATTTATCTACCTTGACCAAGACATTTTCTAAAATACCTCTCGGTCACTTGATGCTTCTGTCGGCCAGTTGCAATGTAATTGAAGTTGGTTGAAGTTTCCCCAAACTCGATTTCACATAAACCTCATAAGTAGCAAATTGATACTTGCCCCCAAGTCTAACAAAGCACGGTTAAAAAGTTTATCACCAATCCTACATGGGATAGTAAAACTACTTGGATCTTTCAGCTTAGGTGATAACTTTCTTAACAAAACCGCACTTACCTCCTCCGTTAATGCAATTTGCTCATGCTCCTGAAACATTCTCTAGTTAGTACAACAATCCTTTAAGAACTTGGCATAAGATGGAATCTGTTTAATTGCATTAAGTAAAGGAATATTAATTTCAACTTTCTTTAAAGTTTCAAAAACATCCAGCAATTGTTTTTCTTTCTCGGGCTTCACTAACCTTTGAGGGAAGGGTGGCAATGTCACATACCCCCTCTCAATTACCTTTTTGGAGGTTGTGGCTTTTGTTGGAGGTGCTTCCATTTCCTTTTTTGTTCCCGCCTTGTTATCAATGACCTTACTATTCCTAAGAGATGTCATAGCATTGACCTGTTCATGTTCTCTTGGCTTTGGTATTGTTTGAGATGGGAATTCACCTCTTTTCCTCTCGCTCATCTCCTTGGCCATCTGCCCTACTTGTGTTTCCAATCTCTGAATGGCCTAACTAGTGGTTGCTTCCAGTTTTTGAATAGATAGACTAGTTTGAGTGTTAGTCTGTTGCTGTGCGGTTATGAACTGGATTATGGCCCCTTCAAGATCATTCTTTTTCTGCTCTGAATTGGATTGCATCACTTGTGGTGGAGCCTGATAATTATTCCCCTGCTAGATATTCCGTTGCTGCCCTTGTGGATTCCGCACATTCTGATTGTTACTCCATGAGAGGTTGGGGTGGTTGCGCCACCCTGCATTGTAGATGTGGGAGTATAGATTGTTCTTTGGAGGAAATCCACCTTGTCCCACATCGTTGGCCTATTTATGCTCTGCAAATGGAGACATTGGACAAGTCTCAGTGGTATGGTTAGAATGAGAACATATGGCACATACCTCGACTTGTTGTACTTGCTGAATTGGAGAGATGTTGTGTAATGTCATTGCTTTCACAATCATGTCTAACTTCCTCTCCATTGTTGTCATTTGAGATTGGACTCCACTGTTGGTGCTTATCTCATAAACACTCTTACCTTTTGATACATTCCTTCCTTTTGATGAGAATTGCTGAGAATTCTCACTTAAAGTTCAAAGAGCTCAATGGCTTCCTCACTGCTTTTTTCCATCAGCACACCACCATAGGCTAAATCAACAAGACTTTTGTTATTATCATTTAGACCTTCATAGAAAGCTTGTACCTAGTCGTCTTGAGACAAATTGTGGTGTGGACATTTGAGAAGCAGCTCATTGAAATGCTCCCAAGCTTCGAAAAAAAGATCTCCATCCTTTGGTTGAAAAGTCTGAATTTCTCTTCTAAGTTGCCTAGTCCTTTGAGTTGGAAAGAATTTTTTTTTAAAATTTTGTGGCCAACTCCTCCCAATTGTTAATAGAACCTACAGCCAAAGAGTTCAACCACAACTTAGCATTATCTTTTAATGAAAAAGGGAAGAGGATTAATTTAATATGCTCTAGAGTTCAGCCATGAATGTTTTGCGTCTTGCAAAGATCAAAAAAATCTATTATGTGCAAGTATGAATCTTCGGAGGGTGTGCCTCTAAAATGTGGCAGCATGTTGAGTAAATAAGGAGATAAATTGAAGCTGCCTTGTGCATTTGGTTGGTAGGCGATGCATGATGGTTGATTGAGGTTTTTTGGAATGAAAGAACTTTTCATCGGCTTTCGCTCGGGTTGATTCTCTATATGTGCTTCTGCCATCTTTTCCTCAACTTCGAATTCCTTTTTTTCTTTGGAGTCTTCTTTTAGCCTTCGAGGTTGTCGAATGGTGCGTTCAATATCTGGATTATATGGAATAACAACTAAATTCTGAGATTGACGTCCTTGCATGGGCAAAAATTGCATTCTATAGTGGACAATAGCTTCAGTGCTGCTGTCTGGAAGAGGGTGCTCGAGCGTAGGGAATGTACACTCGATCTCAGTTGTCTAGAGTGGTGCTCGATCGCAGATGTGGATCGATCCCCTATCTGTGGCGCTTGATCCCCATGCAACAGAACATAACTGAATTATGCAAAAACTTCAGAGAAACAGATTAGAATTTTTTTTTTTTTTTTAGAGGAGCATAAACAAAATAGCTTAAAATAAAAGGAAAAACTTTAAAAAAATACAATTCAAAGCAATCCCTGGCAACGGTGCCAATAACTTGTTGTACAAATATCCACCTAAATAAATAGGCGAATAAATGCATGTTTTACTCGCAAGTGCACACAATCAAAACGATAGTATAGACGGCAAATACGAGATCATTCCCACGAGGATTGGTAAAATNTTTTTTTTAGAGGAGCATAAACAAAATAGCTTAAAATAAAAGGAAAAACTTTAAAAAAATACAATTCAAAGCAATCCCTGGCAACGGTGCCAATAACTTGTTGTACAAATATCCACCTAAATAAATAGGCGAATAAATGCATGTTTTACTCGCAAGTGCACACAATCAAAACGATAGTATAGACGGCAAATACGAGATCATTCCCACGAGGATTGGTAAAATATATTTAAAAAACAATTCTGAAGAAGATATTTTGAATGGAACGAGATAAAAGATAGTATTGAAATAATAATATAAAAGGGTAGGGCATTGATATCCACCGCTAATCATACTCAATTAAGAACACAATATGCACAATGCTACAATCATGTGAAGATACTCAATGTTTGTCAGCCTAAGGGCATGAGTGTATACTCCAAAAGCTATTGATCTCCCTAAACAATGAGATTAGACATGGGTGTACACTTTAACTCTTTTCTTTCTTGAGGGATTTAGCATCACTGTATATGAAGTTGTTCATCAGGAACGCATAAATCTATAGAGATCGCCAAACACACTTAAACCTAGAACATGGTATCTATTCAGGTCTTTCATGTTGATTACCCCAAGAACTCGCAATTGTTTCTTTTGTCACTCTACTAGGCCGAGGACTCAGTCATCCAAATTTACCTAAATAACAATCTACACATATTATATGCATAAGATGATCAAACCCATACATAGCCCATATGAAGAACGAACAAAAATTCGAGATAAATCAATTAAGCGTCAAAACATGAATTGTAGCAAGACAAATTGAAACCTTAAAGAGACATGATTAGGGCTTCAATCGAGCCCTAACTAAAGTATTAGCCACACATAATTCGGATGAAAACCATTCTCATAAAAAAATAACAAAGAAAAACTGAAAAAGTAAAGAAANAACACACTTAAAACCTAGAACATGGTATCTATTCAGGTCTTTCATGTTGATTACCCCAAGAACTCGCAATTGTTTCTTTTGTCACTCTACTAGGCCGAGGACTCAGTCATCCAAATTTACCTAAATAACAATCTACACATATTATATGCATAAGATGATCAAACCCATACATAGCCCATATGAAGAACGAACAAAAATTCGAGATAAATCAATTAAGCGTCAAAACATGAATTGTAGCAAGACAAATTGAAACCTTAAAGAGACATGATTAGGGCTTCAATCGAGCCCTAACTAAAGTATTAGCCACACATAATTCGGATGAAAACCATTCTCATAAAAAAATAACAAAGAAAAACTGAAAAAGTAAAGAAAAACTAAGAGAAACCCTTCTTTGAAGCCTTTAATTCTTCTCCTCAAGCTTGTGTCTTTGTTTTGGAGGACTTAGGGGAGTATTTATAGAGTTTAGGAACAACCCTAATCAATTTCATGCACCCTAAGAAGTCTAAGATCGAGTTAGGGTCGGATTACCATCTTTCTATATCAATTCTGCCGACTTTAGAATTTTCCAGCACACGATGGTGATCGAGCGCCAGAAAATGGGGATCGATCGCAGCTGGCGCTTGATCACCATAAAATGGGGATCGATCGCAGCTGGTGCTCAATAACCATTTTGGGTGCTCGAACTCACCTTAAATGCAAAAACTTTAGCTGAGTGATTTGTTCCTCTCTGAGTTCTCTTTCCAATGCACTTGACGTTGCCTTAATCCGAGTTTTGAGGTAAAAGTTATGGTCAAAATAGTGCACAAAGGTCAAATGCACAACAGCTTTGCACAGTTCATGTTTTTTAAGCCCGAGTTGATGGAATTGACTTATTTCCTTCTAAAACATACAAAATAAGGGAAAACACAAAAACAACACAAAACATCATATTATAATGAAATTAAGAGATTAACATATGTGAATTAAGGGCTTGAATGTATAACATTTAGCACTTATCACTAGAGTTAAAACCCTAGCCCTAGGCTCCCCATGGCCAGCGGCTAAATAAGAGGAATTAATTCCCCTTGTGGCCGGGTAACCCTACCTTCTAGAAGGTTCTAGATTTCTCTCTTTTACCTCTTCTCTAAGTAGACCTGCAATTATAATTAGAGGCTAAGTCAGAAGCGAAAAAAAAAAAACACTGAATGGAAAACTTCTTCCATTACTACAAAGAATACAAGTATTCTATAAACTGTAGACCATAAGCATTAAGGTGTTAAGTGAGTGATTTTTGTAAAAGAGAAATATTATTCTCTTGCTTCTAATTGTGAGTCCACATTCACTATCATGTTCAACCATCAAGAAGAAAATTTGGATTTATGAAGAACAATGTTCTTCATCTTCTTCATTCTTCTTCATCATGTTCTTCGTGTTCTTGGAATTCTTCAAGCTTTTGAAGATTTTGGAGCTCTTAATGTTCATGGCGTTCTTGGTGTTCTTCACGTTCTTCATCAGCTTTGAAGATCATGAGCAACAAAGATGCAAAAGTGAATTCCAATAGCCCTTTATGCCTAAGGAGAGGCTAGCAGGATTTGTAATTAAATCTAATTTATGTTTTACTTTAATCTTGTGAAAATCAAAAGCATGCTTTCTCTTGAAGTTTATTGCGATCCTAGATTAGTTAGATCTGTTAAAATTTTTGTTATGTTTCCGCTATGCTATACCATGTTTCTTGTTAACATGGAGCATGATCCCCAACAGTTTATAAAGAGAGTCATGAGTGCTAAGTCCCACATTGCCTAGTTGCTAGGTGAAACTAGGTTTTATAAGTGATTTTAGGGAAACTTCAAAATTGATTAGTCCTTTTGGGGTGATAGCGTAGATATAACTAGCGCTTCTCTGTGGGTCGTTACAAATGGTATCAGAACTACCTAGTAATGCCAGGCCATATGGTATTGAAGCACTACATGACGTGGTCCTGAGGAGGACGTCAGAAATTTAAGAGGGGGAGTTTGTAACACCCTAGTCCCATATTGGGAAGATGAAGAATAACTCACATAGAGTGGGTGATTTATAAAGAGAGTCATGAGTGCTAAGTCTCATATTGTCTAGTTACTAGGTGAAACTTGGCTTTATAAGTGATTATAAGGAAGCTTCAAAATTGACTAGTCCTTTTAGGGTTTTAATGCAGATGTGGCTAGCGCTTTTTCCTAGGTTGTTACAATTTGTAACACCCTGGTCTCATATTGGGAAGATGAGGAATAGCCCACATAGAGTGAGTTGTTTATAAAGAGAGTCAAGAGTGCTAAGTCTCACATCGCCTAGTTTCTAGGTGAAACTGAGATTTATAAGTGATTCTAGAGAAACTCCAAATTGACTAGTCCTTTTGGGGTGATAGCAAAGATGTGGCTAGCGCTTTTCTCTAGGTCGTTACAAAAGGTATCAAAGCCACCTATAAATGCCAGGCCATGTGGTACCAAAGCACTGCATGACGTGGCCTTGACGAGGACGTTAGGAGTTAAAAGGAGGAGTTTGTAACACCCCGGTTCCCATATTGGGAAGATGAGGAATAGCCCACATAGAGTGGGTTGTTTATAGAGAGAGACATGAGTGCTAAGTCCCACATCGCCTAGTTATTAGGTGAAATTGGAATTTATAAGTGATTCTAGGGAAACTCCAAAATTGACTAGTCATTTTGGTGTGATAGCATAGATGTGGTTAGCGCTTTGTCCCTCACTAGCCACCACTAGGCTAAGAGAACGCATTGTGTCATGAATGGTGCGACTATACATATATGCGCATTTCCATCCCCAGGCGATGTGGGACACCACAATCACCCCCTCATGGGACCCAGTGTCCTCGCTGGCGACCCTCATGGGCTTGTGCACGCACCCCTCATCTCAGGCTGGGCAATGGCTTTGATACCATTTTTAATGACCTAAGGAAAAGCACTAGTCACATCTGTGCTATAACCCCAAAGGACTAGCCAATTTTGAAACTTCACTTGAATCACTTATAAAGCCCAGTTTCACATAGTAACTAGGCAATGTGGGACTTAGCATTTATTACTTTCTTTATAAATCACCAACTCTATGTGAACTATTCTTCATCTTTCCAATATGGGATTGGGGTGTTACAAACTCCCCCTCTTAAATTCCTGACGTCCTCGTCAGGATCAAGTCATGTAGTGCTTCAATACCATATGGCCTGGCATTACTAGGTGGCTCTAATACCATTTGTAACAACACAGGGAAAAGCGCTAACCACATCTCTCTATAACCACAGAAGGACTAGTCAATTTTGAAGTTTTCCTAGAATCACTTATAAAGCCTAGTTTCACCTAGTAACTAGGCAATGTGAGACTTAGTATTCATGACTTTCTTTATAAACCACTCACTCTATGTGTGCTATTTCTCTCTTCCCAATATGGGATTAGAGTGTTACAAACTCCCCCTTTTAAACTCCTAATGTCCTCGTCAGGGCCATGTCATACAATGCTCTAGTACCACATGACTTGACGTTACTAGGTGGCTCTGATACCATTTGTAACGACCCAGGAAAAAGTGCTAGCCACATCTGCGCTATCACTGCAAAAGAACTAGTCAATTTTGAAACTTCCCTAGAATCACTAATAAAGCCCAATTTCACCTAGTAACTAGGCAATGTGGGACTTAGCACTTACGACTCTCTTTATAAATCACCTACTCTATGTGAGCTATTCTTCATCTTCCCAATATGGGACTGGGGTGTTACATAACAACCTTTAGACGATGGAAATTCTAGAGGGGAGATATGTTCGTGTGGATACATTATCCGGATATCTTTGAGGTGTTGAGCAATGATTAGGAGTTCATGAAGACTAGTTCAGATTTAGGCGAGGGGGAGCTGTAATACCCAAGGATTTAATTAAGGCGACTAAGAACACTTTGGTATAAATTGTGATATTAAGATAGGTCAAATATATTTGGAAAAATATATTTGATGTTTAATTTGATGTTCTTAGTTTAGATTGAGAAGTGATTAATTTAAATTAGGCTCAAAGTAAAATAAGATTGGTTGGAAGCTTTTAAGATATATATATATATATAATATATAATTACATATGTATATAAAAAGTAAAAAAAAAAGAAAGAAATAATATAAATATATTGGCATCTCTAGCATTCACGTGAATGCTAGAGTATACTTAATTAGGCAAGCTCAAATCAATATATATTGGGCTGCTGTCCAAGGCAGCATGGAATGAACAAAACAAAAAGAGAATACAAACAAAAAGAAGAAAGCTGGACGTCCACTTAGAGAAAAAGAAAAGAGAAAGAAGATGCTGGACGTTCACCACGTCCACATAAAGAACAAAAAAAAAAAGAAATTGGATTTGCTGGAAGCCTATATTTACGTGAGCTGCTGCATGTATCTCCTTTTGTGCATGTGTGGTGTGCTGTCCAGATTTAAGATGAAAGTGTGTGATAACGTGTAGGGCTGTATAAGTTGCATGCAAGTGCTGTCCAAATTAGAGAAGTGGAGTTGTGTGCTGTCAATGTTAGTGGAGTGCAGTGTAACGTGTAAGCCTAAGAGATTCCAGCCTATGTGCTGTCCAAAAATAATCAAGAGAAGAGGAGCAGGTGCTGTGACTTTGAGTGGAAGAGCTGAATACGTGTAATGCCAAGGGTTATGTGCAGTAAAAACAGATTGGAAACCCAAAGATCTACCTTGCCTTCATTCACGTTCTGCTGTCCATAAGGGGGGCTATTTTGCTCACAAAAGAAACAGAATTGAAAATCACTCCCAGCCATACCGTTCTGCCCTTGTAGATATAGGAAGAAGGTGAAAAAAAAATTCTGCTCCTTCCAGCCCATTGCCGTGCTGTCCTAGTAGTTAGGGAGAAGTGATAAGAAAAGAAAAAGAAAGGAGGGTGTTGTCTTCAAGCTTTGGTGCTTTTATTTGGAGAGTGCTAGGTATAATTCCTTATCCCTAGTCTATGTCAATTCTAGATACTAGAATTTAATTTATGTAGTTATAATGCCAAGTGACATTATAATATTTTAGGTATATGTCGTTATGCTAAATTTTTAGACAAAGTTCAAGGAAAATAATCAAGGGTCTAGATAGTGATTTTAAAAATAAGTTTTAGACTAATACATTGTCGCACGTGGGTGCAATTGATTGCAGTGAGTTTTATAAACGACAAGAGGAATTTCTAAGCAGGCTACGAGAGGTGAGTATAATTACTCACTGAGAAAAGATACTATTTTTATGCTTTCAAAGATTTTATTATATTTAAGCCAATTGTATGTTATGTTAGTGTTTTTATATGACGATATTTTGATGCTTTGAATATGTTTAGAAATATTTGATGGAATTTGATTATGAAATGATGTTAAAGATTACATGATTATGAAAGAAAGAAAAAGAGATGTTTATTGCATGAGAAAGTAAAATGTTTTTGAAGGAGTGTAATGCTCCGATGATAGTAAAGTGATATGTTTTCGAAGGGGTGATTAGCCCTGATGATAGTAAAGTAAAATGTTTTCGAAGGAGTGTAATGCTCCAATGATAGTAAAGTGAAATGTTTTCGAAGGAGTGTAATGCTCTGATGATAGTAAAGTGATATGTTTTTGAAGAGGATATGCCCTTATAAAAGTGACAGGGGATATGCCCTGATAAAAATGAAAGGGGATATGCCCTTATGAAAATGAAAAGGGGATATGCCCTTATGAAAGTGACAGGGGATATGCCCTGATGAAAGTGAAAAGGGGATATGCCCTTACGAAAATGAAAAGGGGATATGCCCTTACGAAAATGAAAAGAGGATATGCTCTTATGAAAATGAAAGGGGATATGCCCTTATGAAAGCAAAAAGGGGGTCCATGCCCTTATGAAAGTTTTAAGTTATATTATGAAATGTATGAATGTGGAAGCATGCATGACAAGTTTATGATTTTAAGAATGTATATGTATTATGTTTTATGGAATTTCATGCTAGATGTATTGGTATGCGTAAGAGTCTCAATGGAAAAGAACTTATGTATATGTCTACATCTGGTTGCATATGATGATTTTATGAGTATGACTTAATTATGCCAAAAGTTTTATGTTTCAAATGATTTCTTAACTATGGTGTTTACTTCATCAGCTACGCCATGCTTTATTGAAAGATATTTTATAAACCCAATGTAGCTGTTATTGTAAACTAAGTAGAAAACAAAAGATTGGCTCATTGTGAAAACTTAGTGATTTCTTATACTGCTGAAACCGTAGACTCATATATCCGCCTGGGCGAATGTGGTTAACTCCATGAT
Organism: Betula pendula; assembly: GCA_900184695.1. Classification (NCBI taxonomy): domain Eukaryota; kingdom Viridiplantae; phylum Streptophyta; class Magnoliopsida; order Fagales; family Betulaceae; genus Betula; species Betula pendula. Next base: position 50,698 of record FXXK01001677.1, on the reverse strand, counting down.
CGCCTTAGAGGATGTTGTTGGTGCAGGTATCGTGGATCAGGATGATGATCCTGTGGCTGCGCATTTGGGTTACCATGACTGAGGGCGATGTACGCCTATTGGTAATATGTTTAGACTCATGTGTAGTCTAGTTGTTGTACATCATGTTGTTGTATATGTAGAAACAGAATGATGTACTTTGGCTATGCCGCATGTGACATTAGCCTTTCTTTTGTTGTATAGCAGGTGTTGTAAAACTGTTGTATATAGTTTATGTCAGCTCCAGGTTATGTTACTCTCACAGTGTTAGTTATTTAGTTTCCGCTGCAATGTTATGATTACTCTGATGTGATATGCTCATACTATGAGATAATGATGGCTTGTACGCATGTACGCCACTGTGATGATGCGATTTCATTTCAAAAAAAATATATATATATTTGCGTTATGAAATCGGGTCGTCACAGGAGCGAGCTGAGTTGATTGAGATCATCTATCTCACCTACTTGCTTAAGATCCGCTTGTTTTATCCTTGAGTTTTATAATTATGTTTTTGGAGGACTTATTTATTTGGAGATGTATTTGTTTAAGTTAAGATTTTGAGATGACTTCGTTTTATTCCGGATGGTACATTATGATATTTAATGATAGGAGATTATGGATTTTATTTAGTTAGATATCTTGTAAAGAGTTATAATATTCCGCTATGTATGTTAGATAGATCCCTTTGGACTTGTTCATTTAGTAAATGAGTCTTAGGAGGCGCCACACGTCTACCATGGTTTGGTTAGTACTTTTAGGGGCGTTACAGTTGGTATTAGAGCATGGTTCTTTGGACCAAGGCTCTTAGATGTAATATCTAATTATACCATTAATAGGACACTTTGAGAACTCTAATGGACGTTACAAGATAACTCTAGGAAGGATCTTATCTGGAATATAGGTAGTTAGATGCATAGGATCTTATGTTTAGGGTTTTGTGTAGTTGTTTTCTTTTAGATGGGTTGGTTTTGATTCCGTTATCCTTGCAGAAGGATGCCTCCGAGGAGGAACGTTGCTACTGGTTCCAACACTATCGAGTTGGGGGATAGAGATAACAACCATGTTGAGAACGAGGTGAATGAGGTCCCAGTGAATGAGGTCCCTGATGCGGCCCAGCTTTTAGCTATAGCTGCTCGATTGGTCGAAGTCATGGCCAATGCTCAAGTGCATGATTGACGGACAAAGAGCATGGATGTTCGTTTCGTGACTTTAGCGATCACACTTTTCCTACCTTCGATAAAAACCAGAGTGATATGGTTTGCAAGTTACAAAGTCCATTTATGGACTTAAGCAGGCATCTAGGTCATGGAACATCAGGTTTGATGAGACAATCAAACAATATGGTTTTGATCAAAACCTTGATGAGCCGTGTGTGTACAAAAATTGTAAGGATACGGTAGTAATATTCTTATTGCTGTATGTTGATGATATCCTACTTATCGGAAACGATGTAGGAACATTGTCAGCAGTTAGAATTTGGTTATCTAATCAGTTTGATATGAAAGACTTGGGAGAAGCAAGCTACATCCTTGGGATCTGCTTTTACGAGATCACAAGAATAAGATGATAGGCTTATTGATAGTCGCGGAGCGCTACCGATTTTAAAATTTATAATTAACCGCTCGCGATAGATCGTATCCTTGTAGGATAGCTCTAAAAGAGGGTATCGTCTGCAGAGACTGTGATGGTCGATTTATCAAGCTTCCGAGGTTTTCTCTAGCTCAACTCATGAAAACAAGGTGTTTTGATTTTGAAAACTAAAAGACATAAATGTAAATGACTTAAATATAAATGACATAAACTTAAATGACATAATTGTAAATGACGTAAATGTAAATGACATTAAGTGTAAATGACATAAATGTAAATAACATAAATGTAAAGATAAAGGTAGAACGCGGATTGTATCTAACTTGGGATCTTTAACAAAGGTATAATATGAGCATGTAAAGGTTGTCAATCCTTACAACGATCTCATCAAGAATTTACTACCAAAAGAAAATGATAAAGTATCATAGTTTCGCACTAGTCACTCACCTAAATGACATAAATCTAAATGACAGAAAATCCTACATGTGAGATAACTCGTGTTCCCTAGCATGCGATATAAGTCCTCTTAATAGCCTACCCAATATCATGAAATACATAAAGCATCATAGGTTTCCACCCTCTTTCCATCTATTCTAAGTTAAACTAACATAGATTGAGTTGTGGTCCTTAGCATGCCCTATCAAACTCACATAACATCAAGTCAAAAGCATCATTACATAGCTTATACTTTCTCAATCAAAGACATCAAAAGCATTGAAATCATTCAAAACTTAAACAATTCCTCATAGACAAAGAACAAGTTTTCATTTCAAATGGTATAGTCTTTAAGAACAACCCTTTGCAAATGCAATCATCATACCATTTATACAAAATCCTAGCTTAAATACAATCAACCTCAACTCATAACCCATGGAAAAATTACATCAAACCCTTAAAAGGAATGATTCCTCAAGGAATTGGATTTCTTCATTGAAATTGAAGAAATCCATTTCCTAAGGAGTATTTGAATTATGGGTTGAGTTCTACCATCTATACAATAACAAAAGAAAGTAAAAGGAACAAAATATACTGAATATGTCCACTCCAAAAACATCCCCCCTTTGTTCTCGGACAGAACACACATATATATGCCCAAGAAGTCTTAATCTTTCTTAAGGAAAGATCAAGCTCACGATCTACAAATCCAGGTGTTGTGGAGTCCTCTGGGGAAGAATTCAGCGCCTACAATGTGCTGGCAAGCCGCAATTTTGGACCAAAAAATATCCCCACCGTCAACAGTTGTCAAAATGTTCTTCCAGGTTCTGGAACATGCGACGACGCTCGAGCACCAGGATTGGGCGCTCGAGCGTCACATGCTGCTGGAGCTTGATTCTTGCGTGCGGGGCTTACGAGCGTCAGGCTTGCAGCTGACATCTTGCGGCTGGCACTCAAGCGTTACTCCTTCTACAACACTTGGTTTTCTCAAAATTATCTTCAAGCTTAATGTCCCTGATATATCTTGAATTTTCATTAAGACCTGAAAATAAGGAAAACACTAAAACACACTAAAAATATTAGATAACAATACAAACTAAGGTATAACACATGCGAGTTAAGGGGCTTGGATGTGTAACATTCAGCACTTATCACACCCTCAAACTTACATAATGCTAGTCCCTTAGCATTACAAAACTAAAAATAAAATGAAACAAATATAAACAACTACTCTTACCTCTTTTGTCATAGGAAACACGATTGCATTTAGCATATGCAACAAGCCTTTTAAACCCCTAGGCATCCCTAGTGAACGAGTGAAGTCTCGTGAGGGTTTAACTAAAATGTTACCCACAAACATTTTGCATGGTCATATTATTACAAAGAATAAAGCATCACAAAAATAATGGTTCACATGTCAATGGCAAGCTTAAACTAACAAACCCCATCTTCACAACAATTTAGGATGCGCAAAATATGATTATTTACCAATGGCTAGCTGAGATTTCATGTATGTTTCAACTGGGGCAAAGTGATATCAACACATAGATATGAGGCTTCAAAATAATTATCAACATAGATGGTGCAATACCTCAAAATTCACTGAAATCCTTTATCAAATGAAACAACCAGGGCATGGTTACTATTTACCGACCTTTTATTATATTTACACAGCTATTAGCTTAACTCCATTAAGCTTCTAGTTAACCCATGTAACGAGTGTTAAGCCAATGACTCCCAAACCAGATGGCTTTAGGGCATTAGATGTAGAGACATCCCTAGGGGCTGTATACTCAAGTTAACTAGGCTACAAAGACAAACTAGCTGTTTTATCATCTCTTTTTTTTTTTGCATATCTTATTGCCAGGTTATCCATCTAATGAGTCATCCAATTGCATCAAAGGTATTGAAAACAACATGTTATCATTAAGGCTCATACCTCACAATCCATGTGCCAATGTGCTCGTGAAATGTCAATGTGAAACAATTGAATTCTCAAAAGCCAAGAGTAAGTAAAAAGATTTTGAAATCCTAACTGCATGATTATGTGTTCATTCTCTTAAGCTCACCAATGAAGTGTAAATCAAAATTAAAGTTCAACAAATTTCTAAGGAATAATATGAACAAAAAATAAAAAAAATTTGGATTTTTGAATTTTTGGACAAAGTGTCTTTCCATACCCCCAAACTTAAATCACACATTGTCTTCAATGTGTTTATAAAATTGAAGCATAATATAAGGGATAGAGGAAACCTGATTTGGAGAGGTATGGCTCATAGCATACCCCCAAACTTGGACGTAATAACACTTATCCTGAAAAGCAAAACATTTAAACAAACAAAGGAAAAACTAAAAATATAAAAACAAACAAAAATTAAAAATAACAACATAAAATAAAAAATTCAAGGTACTGCCGTGCAGTGTATGAAATGGCTTCAGTGCCACTGAGCTGGGTTGGGACGCTCGATCACCAGGATCCATGGTTCGAGCGTCGTCTGTTTTGGTGGCATCAGTGCTGTGGCTCTGGGATGTAACGCTTGAGCGTCAGAAGTTGGCGCTCGAGCACCTAGCTACTTTAGCTGAACCTGAAATGAAAAGTAAAAATAGAAAACACACCAAACAAAAATATAAACTAAAACAAAAAATAAAAATAAAAATAGAATAGATTGCAGTGCAATTAGCAACATCAGTATTGCTGTTGAGATGATGCACTACAATTGCTTAAAATAAAATACAAATAAAAGAAAAACAAAAGCACACAAACAAAAGAAGAATATAAATATAGCAGCTTCAGTACTGCCTAGAGCAAAACAAAACAATTTAAAAGTACAGAAAAACACAAATGAAAATAACAAATACAAAATAAAATGAAAACAAAAACATAAATCAACATAAAGTAAACAAAATTTGTGGTAGTTCGTGGAGCAACATCAGAATTTGCTGCCAAGGGGTGTAGATCGATACCCTCAACCAGGTATTTAGATAGCCCAAGATAAATCTTTCACACCTCCACTTATGCACGCAGCAGCCCCTACCTTTTGGAAGACCAGCAGCACTGATGTGTTGCTGCTGGGCGGGTGGCGCTCGAGCGTCTGGTTCAGTAAACCAGAAATGTGGTTTGCGAGCGTCAGGCTTACAGCTGACACTCGTGCTGCTAGCGCTCGAGCACCAAAAATGGGCGCTCGAGCGTCAAGTCTCAAAATTTTATTTTATTTTATTTATTTTTTTAGACAAAGAAAATAGACTATAAAATATAATAACAAAAGAAAATAACAATCTACACAGAATATAATATATAACAAAAATGAAATGAAAGAAAAATTTTAGAAAATACAAGTTTCTGCCATGAACAGTAGCTTCAGTGCTACTGTCCGGATGCTGGGCGGGTGACGCTTGATCTCCATGGTTTGACGCTTGAGCGTCACATTCTGCAGAAACAAAAATTATGCAGAACAGAAGCAGAAACAGAAATGAAACAAAATTTTTGTACAAACTCGATTTATGCACCAATTTGGACTCTAAGGACTCTATCTACAGTATCTACAGAATTAAACTAGATATAACCTCAAAAATTCAACAACCAACCGTGCAACAGTCCTCGGCAACGAAGCCAAAATTTGATAGTCGCGGAGCGCTACCGATTTTAAAATTTATAATTAACCGCTCGCGATAAATCGTATCCTTGTAGGATAGCTCCAAAAGAGGGTATCGTTCGTAGAGACTGTGATGGTCGGTTTATCAAGCTTTCGAGGTTTTCTCTAGCTCAACTCATGAAAACAAGGTGTTTTGATTTTTAAAACGAAAAGACATAAATGTAAATGACTTAAACATAAATGACATAAACTTAAATGACATAATTGTAAATGACGTAAATGTAAATGACATTAAGTGTAAATGACATAAATGTAAATAACATAAATGTAAAGATAAAGGTAGAACACGGATTGTATCTAACTTGGGATCTTTAACAAAGGTATAATATGAGCATGTAAAGGTTGTCAATCCTTACAACGATCTCATCAAGAATTTACTACCAAAAGAAAATGATAAAGCATCATAGTTTCGCACTAGTCACTCACCTAAATGACATAAATCTAAATGACAAAAAATCCTACATGTGAGATAACTCGTGTTCCCTAGCATGCGATATAAGTCCTCTTAATAGCCTACCCAATATCATGAAATAAG
>FXXK01001677.1:2888-36506 GCA_900184695.1 Betula pendula | reverse complement strand
AAAAACACCAAAAACAACACAAAACATCATATTATAATGAAACTAAGAGATTAACATATGTGAATTAAGGGGCTTGAATGTGTAACATTCAGCACTTATCATCAAGCACATACTTAAGTATCTTAGGAGAACGAGAGATTATGTGCTTGTCTATCAGAGTGAAGATTTGATAGCAACTGGTTATACGGATTTTGATTTGCAGTCAGATCGTGATTCCGAAAAATCTACCTCAGGATATGTATTTATTCTTGTCAGAGGAGCCATTAGTTGGAGAAGTGTCAAGCAATCATGCATTGCCGACACCACTATGGAAGTTGAATATGTTGTGGCCGGTAAGGCAGCAAAGGAAGCAGTTTGGCTCAAGAAGTTCCTTATGGACCTTGGAGTAATGAGGATAGAGCAGTCTCCTATCACATTGGTTAGCGACAACAACAGAGCAGTTGCACAATCCAAAAAACCAAGAAACCATAGGAGAGGGAAACACATCGAGCGTAAATATCATCTCATCAAAGAGATAGTAGCGCGAGGAGATACGGTTGTGGCAAAGATTCATTCCGCAAAAAATCTGGTGGACCCGTTCACTAAGACTTTTCCCTAGAGGGTTTTCAAAACTCACTTGGAGGGAATGGGAGTTAGGAATATGCCCAATTGGAATTGAGGGCAAGTGGGAGATTGTTAGGGATTATGCCCTAAACCTCAAGTTGTAATAAATAAATGATTATTGAATATATATTTGAGCATATTGCATATAATCTTTTGTATGATATTTTATGATTTTCCCCATATGAAAGGTCTAGAGAATGCATTGGATATGGTCTATGGGTGTGAGTAAGGTTTTTGTCACACAAGGTCTAAAACCATAAGCCTTGTATTATAAAATTATTTGATCGTAGTCATGATGGAACTGGATATACTATTAGTAAGACTGTTATGCATCAATTGTGTGTTTTACCTAAATCAGGCAAAGAGGCTATTTTGGGTTGATGTGTAGGTGTATAGAGTGGTATACATTGAATGGATCGGGAGTTGTCTTTTCCATAAAAATATTTTCTTTAGGAAAAGACAATAACTCTTAGACTATTTATACTTATGATTCTAAATCATAAGAGAAAGCAAACTCAAATGTCAAGTGTCTTCACTTTGATAATTATAGATTGCGGCCTTGAACGTTGGTTAGTATTATCTTTGTATTGGGTGATCACATGTAGCATCGTGAGTAGAGTTTTGTTCAATAGGGAATCCAAATCCTTTTAATAGAAAAAAGGACAAGAAGTCTCCCCTTGAATAGAATTTTATTCAGTATTATTCTCAAGTCTTTGATCAAAGCATTTTGGTAAGGTTAACTCCAAAATAAATATACCTAGTGAGTTGGTGCTCACAGGAGAGAGAATAACACGAGAATAGAAATCCGGTAGATAAGGATTAAGAGGTAGAGAATATAGTGTGATAGTATCACAATCCTAATTCGTCTACGGAGGACTTTATAGAGGAAACATACTTATAATAAATGTCAAAGAAAACTTTGTTGATTTAATCAAGAATATTTGCCGGAGTGCAGTTACAAATATGTAGTGGCATTAATTGTAATTAATAGTGGTTGGGATAGTAAGATACTATTTGAGCCGGAAATATTTTTCTCTTTCGATCTCTCACCCAGCTATTGTAAATTAACCATGGATAGACCTATTATTTATTTATTAAGACATGAGCTTATTTTATTAATAAGCAAGTTGTTTTAATTTAATAAAATATAGGCCTAAAGAAAAAACTGTGCAAAGAAAGAAATAAAGTGAAAGCTGGGCTTGGGATAAAACCCAAACCCATTATAAAGTGATGCATACACCAAGGACTAAATTCCTATCGTACAAATATCCACCTAAATAAATAGGCGAATAAATGCATGTTTTACTTGCAAGTGCATAAGATCAAAACGATAGTATAGATGACAAATACGAGATCATTTCCACGAGGATTGGTAAAATATATTTAAAAAGAAATTCCTAAAAAGATATTGTGAATGACACGAGATAAAAGATATAATTGAAATAATAAGATAAAAGGGTAGGGCATCGATATCCACCGCTAATCATACTCAATTAAGAACACAATAAGCACAATGCTACAATTATATCACGATACTCAATGTTTGCCAACCTAAGGGCATGACATCTACTCCTTAGGCTATTGATCTCCCTAAGCAACGAATTAGGTATGACATCGACTCCAATTCTTTTCTTTCTCAAAGGATTTAACATGGCATCTATTAAGTTGTTCTTCAAGAAAGCATAAAACTATGGAGATCGACAAACACATAAAGCCTAGAGCATGGCATTTACTCCGGTTTTTCATGTTGATTAATCCAAGAACTTGTGATGAGGTTCTTTTGTTACTCTACTAGGCCCAGGATTCAGCCATCCAGATTGATCTAATTAACATATCCATACCACAAGCATATGATGATCAAACACATACATGTAAGGAATTCAAGAAAATTAGAAATAATCAAGTTAAACATCAAAATATGAATTGTAGCAAGACAAATTGAAACCTTAAAGAGACATGATTAGAGCTTCAATCGAGCCCTAACTAAAGTATTAGCTACACATAATTTGGAAAAAAATCATCCTCATAAGAAAATAACAAAGAAAAACTAAGAAAAACCCTTCTTTGAAGCCTTTGATTCTTCTCCTCAAGCTTGTCTATTTGTTTTGGATAACTTAAGAGAGTATTTATAGAGTTTAGGAACAACCCTAGTCAATTTCGTGCACCCTAGGAAGTCCAAAATCGAGTTGGAGTTGGATTTGAGTCTTTCTAAAACAAGCTGCCGACGTTATTGTTCCTCAGTGCGCGATTGTGCTCGAGCACACCTAAAAAGTCGCTTGAGTGCACCTTATCTACTTCAGATTTTTCTTAATAATTTGTTCCTCTCTGAGTCTTCTTTCCAACGCCTTTGACCTTGCCTTAATCCGAGTTTTGAGCTAAACGTTATGGCCAAAATAGTGCACAAAGGTCAAATGCTCAGCAGCTTTGCACGGTTCATGTGTTTTAAGCCCAAGTTGATGGAATTGACTTCTTTTCTTCCAAAACCTACAAAATAAGGGAAAACACAAAAACAACACAAAACATCATATTATAATGAAACTAAGAGATTAACATATGTGAACTAAGGGGCTTGAATGTGTAACATTCAGCACTTATTAATCCCTGGCCTTATGCGTTAGTTCCCTGAGATGGAGGCTAGGGCTTTTTCAAACCCTAGCCGTCCACCTCTACTTGCCGTCCCACATTATTTTTTCTAATTCTCTGATACTCTTTTCAAGGATATAAATTGAAGACCTTGTAGCTCAGTCAAAAACACTCCGACACAATTATTTTAGCTTTTACTAAGAATTGTAAGCACTCCTTGAATTTATATTTGGAGAGCTAAGTTAAAATTTTGAAGAGCTAGAAATAGCCCACACTCTTGGTTGTTTCTAGTCATTGGTGAGAAGGTCTGAGGAGTTCTTAAAGCGTTTGTCAGAGAAAGGATTCATCGCTCATATAGCTAAGGCATGGCCTTAGTTAGCAAGTAAGTAATTTTATGTTCTTGCTAGTTTAATTATTAATAGTTATGTTCTTCACATGTTCTTCATAGAGTAGATCCTGAGTAAGGAATAGATTTATTTTCCGCTGCGCAATTGTTTGATTTGCATGTTTATTCCCAACAGACTTTGACCAATCGAGCAGCTACGACTAAAAGCTAGGCTGTATCAGGGTTGACGGCTCCCTGAACTAGGACCTCATTCACCTAGTTCTCAACATGGTTGTTATCACTGTTCCCCAACTTGATAGCGTTGGAACCAGTAGCAACGTTCTTCCTTGGAGGCATCCTTCTACAAGGATAACGGAATCAAAACCAACCCATCTAAAAGAAAACAACTACACAAAACCCTAAACATAAGATCCTATGCATCTAACTACCTATATTCCGCATAAGATCCTTCCTAGAATTATCTTGCAACGTCCATTAGAGTCCTCAAAGTGTCCTATTGATGGTATAATCAGATATCACATCTAAGAGCCATGGTCCGAAGAACCATGTTCTGATACCAACTGTAATGCACCCAAAAGTACTAACCAAACTATGGTAGACTTGTGGCGTCTCCCAAGACTCATTTACTAAATAAACAAGTCCAAAGGATCTATCATACATAGTAGAATATTATAACTCTTTGTAAGATATTTGACTAAATAAAATCCATAATCTCATATCATTAAATATCATCACATACCATCCGCAATAAAACTAATTCATCTCAAAATCTTAAGTTAAACAAATACATCTCCAAATAAATAATTCTTCCAAAAACAAAATTATAAAACTCAAGGACAAAACAAACGGATCTTAAGCATATAAACCATGTAGATAACTTCCAACAACTCTTATCGAGTCGCTACATCACTATCCCACATCTCTTGTAATCAAACTAGATCTAACTTCTCAAGCATCACCTAGACTATATCCTCCACACGCACATATCTCACCAATGGATCCATCGTCTAAAGGTTGCTGACTATCTGTGAAACACCGAAGTGTCCCACAGGTGGAAAGGAAATAAAGATCAAGTATAAGTGCACCACTTAGTGAGATTAAAACACATGGAAACATCCATAAATAAAAATGATGTGTGAACTCGTATGTTTCGTAAAAAGGTTTCCAATATGCAAGATCATTTTATCGTATAATACAATTATGACATTTGAAGATATGCGATGCATTACTACATATAATATACATGAATAACTTGAACATTCTGTCATAGCTCAACTTCATATGGTCTATTCAGGACCTTACCCCTCCTCGCTCGGGTTTGTACATTCTCGAAAGAACATCTGGTATAGCCTGGTGACCCAGATACTGTACAACATACCATCTAATACTAGTAGTCCGACTGAGTCTAACCTTGGGTGGCCCACATTAATAGCATAGCCATTGTAGTAACCACCATGTAAACACAACTGCATTGGCTATATCTAGTCTATTGTATCCAGAGACACATCATAGAATACTCATAGACCATAGGGCATTGCCTGTATAAGCTCATCTTATCTTTCCAGTCTTTTACATGAATGACAAAATACTTACACGATCATCATTCATCTTATAATCTCAGTTATTATATATGCATAAAAAGAAGAATTCACATGTTCATAAAAATAGTTCGTGCAATAAAAGTCATGCATGTTTTGTTGATCATATTAGAATAGGAAATGTTGTAACCATGCAGTACATAACAGTTTCCATGTGAGAATCACTCACCTGACTCATGGGGAAAATCCTCAACAACGACTCCACACTCCTCAAGATGGTCCTCTACAAACAATCTTAATGTTATACAACTCACTCGGACAAAAGACACTGACCTAGGACTCAATAACTGGCAAAACAGGGTTCTAGACAGAGGTAGGATCGATCTTGGACATCTAGGATCAATCCTAGATTGAGGTAGAGGATCGATTATGGCTGGTCAGGATCGATCCTAACAGCCTAGGATCGATCCTAGACCGGCAGAAATGTTTCATGAGGCATCCAGAATTCCCGACATCCAAAACAACAACAGCCTAGGATCGAGGACCAGCAGAAATGTTTCATGAGACATCCATAGTTCCTGACATCCAAAATGACACATTCTAACCCTATAACGCTTACAACTCTTGGAACTTATCTAGGGTAGGGTCAATCTCTATAAATCCTACGGTCAAAACTCAACATAAACTAATAGACAACTTTGGAACAAATCCCAAAACAATAAAATAATCGAAACCTAACAATAGTCATAAACTACCACACTAAAACATCACAAAAAACCTATTGACCTAAAGGAAATAATAATAAACAATTGACTCAGAATGATGATTGGTTCAACCAATCATCATACTCACCTTGCGGGGCTTAGAAACTCCCAAAAACAATGAAGAATGGAGAAAATAACACTTGAACAGCACAACGGTGCTCTGACAGCATTTCCACGTCTTTAAAATCATGTAACTAGGTTAACAGAGGGTTAAGGTTAAATATATAGAGGTTAGGTTATGGCTGCACTAGGGCTACAGGAAACCCTAAAATTGCATCCTAGCGCGAAAGGATCGATCCTGTGCTGACATGGCAGGAGGATCTATCCTCCTGTTGGCTAGATCGATCCTCCAGCTCAGAAAATGACCTGGAGGTCTGACCAAACTCCAAAATTCCCATTGAACTTGCCACAACTTGATTCCAACTAACCTAGGGTCCAAAATACTCCAAAAGTTAACTAGGGTTAGGATCGGGTATTACACGCCCATCCACTAGAAGTCTTTCTTTATTAAAATGCAGGATAAATTCTCTCAAAGGTTCCCCCTCGTTTTGTTTGATAGTTAGTAGGAGTGTGGTGGGGATTATCCTTCCTATTCCTTCAGTGAACTGTCCCTCAAACTACTTGCTTAACTCTGCAAAAGATCCTATGGATCCTGGCGGGAGGCACTCGAACTTGCCCCTCTCCTCAATGTGGTCGGGAAAGCTCTTATTCCATCAAGGTTTGGTTAGAGTCCATGTGGTCTACAGGGTCTTCTATTCCATGGAAGGGTTCTATGGAAGACATTTTAAACTTCTTGGGGTGTGAGAGCTCCATTATCTTTGGACTGAATGGATGAAGAGTGCTTTGCCCGAGCCCCTCGGTCGGGGAGGAGCCTTTTTCACTCATCTTCTTTGACATCTCGTCGATCTTTGCGTGAAGGTCCTTTAGTTGGGAACTCATTTCACCCTTTTCCCAATAGGTCTAATGGGCTTTTCCTTATGCTTCCTTGTTTGCTTCCACGGCCAACTTTCTTTTGGTTGTACCGAGTGGTTCTTGCTGCTCTTCCACGTCACTCCCCTCATCATTAGGCCTGGGGTTGCACTCCTGCTTTCCTTAATTGTTTGTCTACCTCATTTTGCTTGCACATCTAGTCCTTGTTTTCCATCATCTGGTGGAGCTACACCACTATAGGGGGGATTAGATTGGTGTTGGAACTGGTGTCCAAAACTCCAATTGATCATAGGATAATCTTAAATGTAATGAATATTGGTTTTTAATTCCTTGATTTAATTATTGAACATGGGCATATTTATTGAATGTTTTACATAGCATATATGTGTTTTGAATATTTACGTAATATATATATGTAAAGGTCCTTAGGTTACATTGTATTTGAGTATGGTGTGAGTAAAGAGCTTTAGCACATAAGAAGATCATTGTAAAAGGATCCTCGTAACTTATAAAATGTTTTGATCATAGTTGCAAATAGAACTAGACATTCTATCTCGACTATTTCATGCTCAACCTAGGTGATTTATCTTGATCTAGTGAAGCGGGGATAGACTTCAGGTTGACATGTTGGTGTGATAGCAAGGTGGGTATATATACACAGGACTATACACTGAACAGGACCACGTGAGTCATTATTCTTTCTAATAACTGTTGAATAGAATATATGTACGTGCACAATGACTTATGACTATTACTCTAAATCTTGAGAAGTTAGTGAACCAGATGTCAAATGGAGATCACTTTGATGTATTAAAGAGTGAGACCAATCTTTGATCAACACTTATGTACATTGGGTGATCAACATGTAGCATTGTGGAAGATCTCTCTTCAAGAAGGATTTCAAGTCCTTTGTTGGTTAAAGAAAGAGATAGGGAACATTGCCCTTGTTTTAGGATTGATAAAGAATATTTTATCCTATATCTCATGCCTGAGTGGGTTTCGGTGGTATTTACTTGAAACAATGTACAAGGGTGAATAGAATCTCACAGGGTACAATGGGATAAAACATAAGGTTCGAATCCAGTGACTCAAGGAAAAGATGTAGTGAACAAAGTGACAGTTAATCATCATTGGTTCAAGTACAGAATAAGTTCCATATATGAGTAATATGTATTTAATAAGTACGTCACGAAGGATTAATTGTATTTTATCAAAATATGAATTAGAGTGCAGTCACATTTCTTTAGTGGAATCATCTATGATTTATAGTCAGGTGTGATGAGTCATTAGTTGGCGAGATATCAAAAGGGACTATGGAAGCTAATTCTATTTTCCTTTAGGTCCCGCCTTGAGCTGATGTAAATTGATTAAGGTAAATATATTCCTTAGTTATTATTTCTATATTTATGTTGTTTATATTTAAATGAAACATTGGCTTAGAATTAATATTTAGCAATGCTTGTTTTATTTCATAAAAACATGGGCTAGAGAATTAATTTTCAAGAGCCTTTGTATGAAGAGTTTTGGACTAAAGGATTTAATTCTTACACTTAGTCCAAAGGAAAGGATCATTGGGCCAAAGAGATAAAACAAGGGGCAAGGGGCTAGGGTTAAAACCCTAGCCTATGCGCATGGGGAGAGTGATCTCTCCCCATGCACGACTAAATCCCATAGTGACTTGTATTTTCTTTTTCCTCCTTTAGTTATTATTTCTAGAAATCCGATGTTTCACTGTATTCTTAATATTCCATGGATTTCTAGAATAATCTCATACCTCTACTACAAGTGAACCTAAATCTATAAATAGTGGTTCATAAGAAGCAATAGAGACAAGTTGAGAAACACATGGTAGAAGTTGTGTAAGAATCATCAAAGATGTCAAAAATATTCTATAGAGAATTTTCTCTCAAGCTTCTAGTTGTGAGTCCACACTCACAGTCATATTCAGCCATCAAGGAGATGATTAGAATTCTTGAAGAACATTGTTCTTCATGCTCTTTAAAGTCCCTTCAAAGTTCTTGGTGATCCAAAGCTCTTGGTGTTATTCGTGTTCTACATCATCTTCAAAGATTATTAGCAACAAACACACAAAGGAAATTCAAGATAAACTCAAATAGGCCAAAATGCCCAAGTGAGGCCGAAAAGATTTGTAAGTAACTACAGCTTGTCTTTTATCTTTAGAAAATTCAAAGGCCATGTTTTCTGTTGAAGTTATGTTTCGATCGTATGCTTTATTTTTTTGTTGTTGCATATGATGTTCTTATTCATGATCCCCAACAATGAGCAGGTTCCTCTGCCTCCGAATTATCTTGGGACGGTTGGTGTTCTTCCATCGTGACCATAATCCCTTGAGGGGAATTCTCGTGGAGCATGGCTAACGTATTTCTTCAACCAGACCTGGTAGTAGTCACAGTACTCTGGAAAAAAGGGTGGGTAGAGCACGTACTCCTTCCCATAGACGACGCCAACGAAGAAATATATTAGATCCTTTCCCCCCGTTCACATTTGTGCCCACGAACTCTTCACAATTTGATCCTCCATTCGATCCTGTAGACAAGATAACACACTAGGCTTAGAGACCTGTCGGGCTATTCTGACAAGTGCTCCGATGCTAAAGTTAGTTTACAATCTTTCGTTACTTTTTGGTGACTAAGATTGAGTGTAGTTTTAGATATTGCTTACCTTCTTCATCTACCTTCCTTCCCTATATATACATCTTTTGTGCAAGATTCCATTTCTTTTATCCGAATCTAGCCCCTTGCACTTTATTGGTGCCTAAGGTCCCATCCTCTTGCATTGCCGACCTTACTTCACTTCTAATAAATGTGTGCAGACTTCTCCAGGCATGGGACGTGGCCCGCATTCATGATTCTATCTTCAGCCGTAAGGGAGGGGAAAGTTGTGATGCCCGAGGAATTCTAATCGCTTAAACATATTATTAAATTAAATGATATATGTTATGGAAACATTATCATTTAGTTATGATAATGGTTTTAGAGATGTTCATGAAGTTTAAGATATTTTGGTCAAAACCTTTAAAAATCTCTTTGAGAAATGATTGTTTTCTAATGACTGATCTTGTAAGTATCAAAAACTGGGTCAAACAGAGTCAATTTGGTTCAAACTAAAGACCGTTTTGCTTGTATTAGAACCCTCTACGATATGGTAGATTTTTCGATAAAAGTCAATTCGTTGACCTTTTAGTTATCAAGATGACTCTTCATCCGCCTACGTGGTACTTTTGATAAGGGCCTTATTTCTAAAATGGAGCTTCACCAATATAGTTTTAAAGGATAATTGGAATCCCTTTAGCATATATATGGTTTTTACTTTGGTTCGATGAAGTTAGAATTCAATTTCGAGACAGTTGACTTTTTGGCCTAAAGTCAGGTCTTCAAATCTCCAACTGTCGAATTTGGCTTAAAACTGCTAAAAACCACTATGTAGGGCCGGCTCCTTGCTGAATTGAGGGCTTGGCTTGATGACACATGGCATGTGTTCATATGGTGCATGAGAGAATAAAGGAATCACAAAAGTCCTAAAGTAGTTGACAAAAGTGGACTTTGAAAGACTTTTTCGAACTTACTTGGCAAGTTAGCTTACTCATCTTACCCCTCACACTTGCTGCACGTTTTTGCTGACCACATGGACCCTAGATAAGTCTATAAATGGATGGAGAACCTTCAGAAATCAGAAAATTCAGTTCCTTTAAGTTTCATGCAGAAACTCTCCTCCTTCCTCTCTCTCACGCAAACTCACAGCACCTAGAGGGTTTTTTGTGGAGCTTTTCTCCACTCTGTTCAACAGCCATACACAACCTTCCTTGAGGTGTCCAGTAGGGTTTCCAACCTTTAGGAGTCACTTTGGAGGCCATTGGAGGTATGAGAACCTCACCCTCCTCTTTTCGCTTCAAAACCGGGTCCATAGAGGGGTGTTGGGCAATTTTTGAAGTGTTTCACATTCTGCTTGCATGGGCTATATGTGATCAATTTTGGAGGTTCTAAAACTATTTTATATCATGTTTCCATTGATCTTAGGGCTTTGGAATCATGAGAAAACTTTAAAAACTCATTCCTACACCCATTCGGCCTCTATGGAGCTTTTTATGTGATTTTTGTTTCTAACATGTTTTGTTGGTTTTCTTTGCTGTAATATGATATCTTATATATATATATATGATATATATTTGTAATTGGTTTGGTTCAAGGATCCTATATGCTCAAAAACTAAAAATGGAAGCAAGCGGAGCTTATTTTAAAGGAAAATGGAAAAGGCTTAAAGAACTTGTAAAATCAACCTATATATTGTTTGATGGTTGTTATTTTTAATCTTATAGTGAATTAACACCCAAACTCATGTATAAAAGTTATGGTGGCTATGCTCTTCGGCGGTATAAACATGAAGTTTAGTGTGAATTAGCTATAAGAGATTCTACGATATGATATGTTGTACAAATATCCACCTAAATAAATAGGCGAATAAATGCACGTTTTACTCGCAAGTGTATAAGATCAAAACAATAGTATAGATGGCAAATACGAGATCATTCCCACGAGGATTGGTAAAATATGTTTAAAAAGCAATTCCTAAGAAAATATCTTGAATTAGATGAGATAAAAATATTGAATTAAAATAATAAGAATAAAGGGTAGGGCTTCCATATTCACCGCTAATCATACTCAAATAAGGTAAACAATATGCACAATGCTACAACCATATCATGATACTCAATGTTTGCCAACCTAAGGGCAGGGCATCTACTCCTTAGGCTATTGATCTCCATAAGCAACGAGTTAGGCATGACATCTACTCTAACTCTTTTCTTTCTCAAAGGATTTAGCATGGCATCTACTAAGTTGTTTTTCAAGAAAGCATAAAACTATGGAGATCGACAAACACATGGAGCCTAGAGCATGGCATCTACTCCGGTTTTCCATGTTGATTAATCCAAGAACCTGTGATGGGGTTCTTTTGTTACTCTATTAGGCCCAGGACTCAGCCATCCAAATTGACCTAAATAACATATCCATACTACAAGCATATGATGATCAAACACACACATGTGAGGAATTCAAGAAAACCGAAAATAATCAAGTTAAGCATCAAAATATGAATTGTAACAAGACAAATTGAAACCTTAAAGAGACATGATTAGGTCCTCAATCGAGCCCTAACTAAAGTATTAGCTACACATAATTCAGATGAAAATCATCCTCATAAGAAAATAGCAAAGAAAAACTGAAAAGTAAAGAAAAACTAAGAAAAATCCTTCTTTGAAGCCTTTGATTCTTCTCCACAAGCTTGTGTAATTGTTTTGGAGGACTTAGGGGAGTATTTATAGAGTTTAGGGATAACCCTAGTCAATTTCGCACACCCTAGGAAGTCCAAAATCGAGTTGGAGTAGGTTTAGGATCTTTTCAAATTAAGTTCTGCCGACTTTACTGTTCAGCGCGCAAAGTGACTCGAGCTAAATATGGATATGGCTCGAGCCAAAAGATGGCTTGAGCTAAATGTGGATATGGCTCGAGCTAAATGTAGATATGACTCGAGCCAAATTCTTCAGCTTTTCTCCAATATGTCTTCTGAGCCCAGAACTTTATGAAATTGAGTACTTTTCTTCCAAAACCTACAAAATAAGGGAAAAACACAAAAACAACACAAAACATCATATTATAATGAAACTAAGAGATTAACATATGTGAATTAAAGGGCTTGAATGTCTAACATTTAGCACTTATCATGATACTATAGAACTCTCATAATAAGCCCTTACTAATAGTGGGGATGTTTATGGGATATTACATCTTGTTTGGTTAAATACTCGTTTGTTTGAAATAAAATCTCGAATTATGCTCTCACTTCGGTGGGGTACTCGGGGAAAATATTTTATTGAATAATTTACATTTTTATCAATGGGATCCTTATGGAAATCCATAAGTTAAATGCTTTGGAATCAACCTATGGACAATATGTGAGAATACTCACAACTAAGGCTTATATATATGTATGAGTATACTTATGTATAAAATTAAGTTAAGAAGTGATGGATAATAATAATGGCTAAGAGTGAGGATCCTGAAGACAAGACCAATTATTATTGATTGGTACTAATATATGTTATCTGTGTATTTGTATTGCTATGCAGTTGAGGATATATATTACTTCGAGCAAGTAGGGTAAGTATGGACGTACTTACTAAGGGTGACATTGTTTTCTTCTATATTCAATTATTATCTTGTGCATGTGCTATAAATTGTTCATGCAATACATATACATACTCTACGAAATGGAATAATTTTATAAACAAAGCTGGTGATGTGGCAGGGTAGATGGCTGATCTAGTGGGCAAAGGCCTTGTCCATAAACCAGGTAATAAGAACTAATGCTGGAAGGGCCGTTCCAATACAAACTGGTAATCCTTATAAGTGGGGAGGAATAACAGACTTTAAGACAGGTTGGACCTATCAAAAGTGGAGTGTAATTTCGTGCTGCATTAAGACTAAACAAAGACCTCACAATGATGCATGTACACTCATTCATTTCATCTTTCATTTGCCTGTTTAATATTTCAATTATTTGTTACATTAGAATTCAGTAGACTCACTTGTTTGCGTATGTAAATGTGATGATGTCATGTTTGCATAGACTATGATGCAGGAGGCGAAGGCGATGACCATTTCGCTAGTTTTGATGACTACTAGACACTACTCTGTAGGGATGTACTATATCCCAGAGGAGACAATATTTTGTTATGTATCTGTCTTTTCGTATTTTATGTATTATGCTATTATT
Source organism: Betula pendula (assembly GCA_900184695.1). Taxonomy (NCBI): domain Eukaryota; kingdom Viridiplantae; phylum Streptophyta; class Magnoliopsida; order Fagales; family Betulaceae; genus Betula; species Betula pendula. The sequence continues at coordinate 22,950 of FXXK01001677.1, read as the reverse complement.
GTTATTTATGTTTGTAATATGTTTAAATAGCTTGATGTTACAACTGCATGCCGTTTGTGGTACTTGCTTTATCTATTTTTATTTGTTGCATCTGGTGTGCACATATATGTAATATTAAAACATCTGGTAACGTATTTAATTCATGAGGTATTTCAGTCAGCTCTTTTGTGTTATGTATAGTGTTCCCTAGTGTTTTTTAAAGAAAAAAATATATCTGCTGCGAAACTAATCTTTGATGTAGTAATGTCACGTGAGAACCAGAGGTTTCTACTTAGATCAATAAAACTGTAAGTAGAAACCTTTGGCTTCCACGTGACATTATTGCATCAGAGATCAATCTCGCAGCGGATATATTTTTTCTTTTAAAAACACTAGGAAACACTATACATAACACAAAAGAGCTGACTGAAATACCTTATGAAATAAATACGTTACGAGATGTTTTAATATTACATATATGTGCACACCAGATGCACCAAATAAAAATAGATGAAGCAAGTGTCACAGACGGCATACAGTTGCAACATCAAGATGTTCAAACATATTGCAAACATAAATAACAGTAATAGCCGCAATACATAAAATACGAAGAGACAAATACATAGCAAAATATTGTCTCCTCCCGGTATTGTACATTCCTACAAAGTAGTGTTTAGTAGTCATCAAAACTAGCAAAAGGGACATCGCCTTCGCCTCCTGCAGCACAGTCTATGTAAACATGACATCATCACATTTACATAGGCAAACAAGGGATGTGAGCCCCAGGTGCCATGTTGATCTCTAATAGTTCTTTACAGGATTTCCACCATCGACCCGCCTCAGCAGTGAGTTTCAGTCCCACATATCTCAGCTTTTGTTCATCGGTGCAACCGAGAGTCTCAAACAGAAGTTGGATGTCAGTTATCCAAGCTTCGGCCACTAGGGGTTGCTGTGCTCCATCAAAAAGACGAAATTGCTGACCCGAGAAGTCACGCAAGGTACACCCAACTTGATTCCTCCTCTCATTCAGTGGGATACGGTCAACTACCTTGGCAAAGTGCCTATTTGTGTCAACCATAAATTGAGCCAAAATGGGATCTATTCCCTCATTATAGGGTGGAGGAGGAGGTGGAGGTGGTCCGTCATTGTTTTCACAGTGAGGTACCTCATTTTCCTCATTAAGATTTGGACGACGTTTAGGGGGCATGTTTCTATTTCAAACAACATACTCATCAAACAAGGATTCATACGTATTCTTGCATAAAAATATCATAGAGTTGCTCTTTCGAGCTTCATAAGTCTTTAAATAATACACATAATTTTAAATACACAAATACTTAAATAAGGGCCCCAGCAGACTCCTACTATGAAGTTGTCCTTCTTCTAAACACAACTATATGTCATAGCTTTACTCGGCTGGACCCTTCTCCTTATGCGGTGCTACACTAGTTGAGTCATCACTAGATGTGCCTTCACTAAATGTGTCCAAAGTGATGAAGATCAGGTTCGGATACATTTAGTGAAGGCACATCTAGTGATGACTCAACTAGTGTAGCACCGCATAAGGAGAAGGGTCCAGCCGAGTAAAGCAATGACAATATGTTGTGTTTAGAAGAAGGGCGACTTCATAGTAGGAGTCTATTGGGGCCCTTATTTAAGCATTCGTGTATTTAAAATGATGTGTGTTATTTAAAGACTTATGTGGCTCCAAAGAGCAACTCTATGATATTTTTATGCAAGAAAATGTATTAATCCTTGCTTGATGAGTATGTTGTTTGAAATATAAACATGCCCCCTAGACGTCGTCCAAATCTTAATGAGGAAAATGAGGTACCTCACTATGAAAACAATGACGGACCACCTCCACCTCCTCCTCCACCCTATAATGAGGGAATAGATCCCATTTTGGCTCAATTTATGGTTGACACGAATAGGCACTTTGCCGAGATAGTTGACCGTATCCCACTGAATGAGAGGAGGAATCAAGTTGGGTGTAACTTGCATGACTTCTCGGGTAAGCAATTTCGTCTTTTTGGCAGAGCACAGGGACCCCTAGTGGCCGAAGCTTGGATAACTGACATCTAACTGTTGTTTGAGACTCTTGGTTGCACCGATGAACAAAAGGTGAGATATGTGGGATTGAAACTCACTGCTGAGGTGGGTCGATGGTGGAAATCCCGTAAAGAACTTTTGGAGATCGACATGGCACTCGGGGCTCACATCCCTTGGGCTCGCTTTGTGGAAGAATTCAATCGGCGCTTCTTTCCACATGCACAATTTCAGCTCCAAGCCATTTAATTTCAGAACCTAAGGTACGGAGCTATAACTGTGGAGCAATACTCCACTATGTTCATGGAGCTAGCGATGTTTGCTATGAACCTAATCTAAGACAAGGAATCTAAGGCTGAATGCTTCAACAACGGTCTCAACCCACACATCAAAGAGAGAGTGATGTGCCACGAAATCAAGGACTACGCCAGGCTGGTTAACGTAGCATCAATTGCAGAGAGAGGCATGCGTGAGTCGTCTATGGCTTATAAGAAGAAGAAGCGATCGATGACTCAAGCATCGTATCCATCTAAGCAACTGGTGTCAGGAGTTAGCTTCAGAGCAACGGAGAGGAAAGGTTATCCTCCAACCACAGGAAGCCGTGGTGCTGTTTGTTCTAAGTGTGAGAAGATGCATTCAGGTGAATGTAGGACAATTGGAGACGCTTGCTTTTGTTGTGGCTTGAATAACCACTACAAAAGGAATTGTCCTCTAGAGATAGCTAAAGGAGCAAAGCAGTCAGGAAGTAGTATACAGTAGAGGCGACCTGCTTAAGCCAAGGTGTACACTCTTACACCCGTAGATGAAGAGAATGAAGAAGATGAGAACAATAATGTGGTGTCAGGTACTGTAACGCCCTAGAATTTAGCTAACTTGTAGTTAAATTCATGGTTTGCCTTCCAGTCTTAATTATTAAATTAAGACTCAGGCATCGTATCCATCTAAGCAACTGGTGTCAAGAGTTTGCTTCAGAGCAACGGAGAGGAAAGGTTATCCTCCAACCGCAGGAAGCCGTGGTGCTGTTTGTTCTAAGTGTGGGAAGATGCATTCAGGTGAATGTAGGACAATTGGAGATGCTTGCTTTTGTTGTGGCTTGAATAACCACTACAAAAGGAATTGTCCTCTAGAGATAGCTAAAGGAGCAAAGCAGTTGGGAAGCAGTATACAGCAGAGGCGACCTGCTCAAGCCAAGGTGTACACACTTACACCCGTAGATGAAGAGAATGAAGAAGATGAGAACAATAATGTGGTGTCAGGTACTATAACGCCCCAGAATTTATCTAACTTGTAATTAAATTCATGGTTTGCCTTCCAACCTTAATTATTAAATTAAGACTCAGGGATATCTCTATTCTCCTTGTGAGGGGAGAATGTGTAAAACACTGGCTTAGGAATCACCTCATACTCAAGTTTATCCATTCAAGAGAGGATAATGTAGAGTATAATGTCTATAGGGCATTCAAAACAACTAACTAGTAACTGTCTGAATTCCTATTTTTAACTTTTATTAGAGTTTTCAGGGAAATAGTTTATCTAAGTGTATAATAGACAATTCTAACATCATTAAACATAGGCACAGAGCTTTACATCTAATCTTGGTCTTGATACCATAATCTTGGTATAGATCCCAACTAATCAAACTCTTGAGGGTTTGTTAAATATCGAAGCATTTTACAAAAATGAATTAACTAAGTAAGTTGGTTGACTTAGTAAGCACACTATTTTGAAAGATGCGAGATATAAAATAAATAAAAAGGTTGTTAAGAACTTCTCATGATATTTTCACAAATGGCAAGTCTAATCCTCGTTATTATGCCCTTTAATAAAAATGGTGTTTAATTTTAAAGGGAGGCATAACCTCGGTAATTAAACTCTTATTCTTAAATGCAGAAATATGCTTCATGAATTCTATATATATAGTCATATGTTAATAATATGGTCTACCCGAGATATTACCCCCTCTCAGCAAGGTTACCGCATCCAAAAGGACATCTAGTACAATTCTGGTGCCCCGAACATTGCACACACGTACCATCTTATACAAGCAGTCCGACCTTGGGTGGCCCACACTGATTAGCTAAGCCGTAACTGGTGATCCACTCAATGAATGGTGTGCTATCACAAACTAAACCATTGGATCCAAGACTCTCTTCATAAAATAAACTATTTGACCATAGAATCAACTCGTAATAACAATAAGCCCATGGCCATTATTCTGTTGCGAGACGGTGGAACCATGTCATACGTTGCAAGTATTTGTTCATTTATTAAAAAATATGGAATATATATAATCAAATTACATCTTGTTATAAAATGATAAAGTAAATTACATGGAACATTGTGCTCAGTCATCTGATACATCGTACTACACAAAAATGCAGTTTCTCTACTCAGTTAAAATACTTACCTTGATTGCTCATCCGATGTTTCAGACATTTTGAAATCCTTCGTTAATTGTAAAATAACCCAACAATATGCTAAGAACATAATCTCTTACTAATCGTGAATCATTGTGTGTTCTTTGTCTTAAAAACCCCTATTTTGGCATTTCTGGTCACCATCGAACGTTTGACACAATTATCAAACGTTTGATCCTTGAAGATCGAACGTTTGATCAAAAACAGTGGAATGTTTGATGAATGTCCAAAATGCATGAAAGTCCAAAAACTCCTATCAAACCTACCTATAACTATTCTTATACTTAGAACATCATCTAACAACATTAAAGAACATTAAAGAACGTAGATAACATAGGTTTAAAGAGGTAAAACATAAAGTAATTCCTTTTACCAAAACATTTTGTAAAGTTAACATAAAGGCCTTTGAATCATTATGACATAGTTTGAAAACATAAACAAGATTTTAGCTAGTCTTAAAATAGTAAATACAACATAATAAGAGTAAGGATTTAGGAGTTTACCCTTGGAGAATATAGTTTCCTTCAATGAGATCCCTCCCTTAGAAAAATCCTTCTCAAGGCTTAACAAACGTTTTCTGGAGGTTCTAGGTCGAGTTTAGGTGATCTTCTGAGGAAATGGGATATTATTTATAAGGTAATGAGGTGTTAAACCGATCCCTTACGTAAAATCCATTTTAGGAAATGATCGAACGTTTGATATACAATATCGAACGTGTTACACCCAAGAAAATAATTAAAGTGTTGTTAATAAAAACCCTTGAACAATTGGAATTAGTATCGTATATAAATTATATTAATCAATAAAAGTGTAGATATGGTAATGGTGTAGTAACAATGTTAATTTATTTGAATATATATGAATATGTGATAGTTAAATTAAGTGTGGGGTAAATCAATAATTATCAAAGGTTATTATTTAAACCATGTGTGGGTCATTTTATGAATTAGAAAAGATGTGGGACTTTAGTAAAAGTAGTGGTCAGCTTGCTGCCACTTGTTGGACAGCAAGGCTGCTGAAGCAAAAATGGAGCAAGCTGGGCTCCACGTGCCAGCAGCCCCATTTCCTTTCCTTCCCCTGCGTGGAACACAGCTGCCTGCCCTTTCTTTTCCTTCCCCTGCACGTGGAAGATCCAGCAGCTGTTCCCTCACTTCTTCTTCACGTGGCAGCTGCTGCACACTCCCTTCTCTTTCTCTTCTTCACGTGGCATCCGTAAGCATTCACGCCAGGCCACTTCCATTTCTTCCTCTTCTCCCCTAGCAGTTCACGCCCAGCTCACTCTTTTCCTCTTTTTCTTCTTTTCTCTTCTCTCTTCACCTGCTGCGTCCCTCACCCCCATTTCTGCTGCTGTCCGTGGCTTCCAGCAAGCTTGACCGTGAATGGGGTAGTGCTGGCTGAGAAGAGAGAGTTGGCCGTGTGAGCTGAAATTCTGTGTAGTGAGTGTGAAAACCGTGAGCCTTAGTTGCTGTCCAAGGAAGGGCTGAAATGGATTTTCAGCCATGGGTCTTCTAGTATGGTAAGTACATAACCTTCCTCACATTTTGATCATACCCACTGATTTTAACACTTGAAAATCACACAAAACAGTTTGGGTTCCCATAGGTCCGAAAATTGATCTAGTTGGGAAAGTTTTCCTTCCTTTGGCCATGCATGTTAACTTGAAGTGTTAGTGTGAAAATTTTTGATAATCTTGATTGTGTTGCTGCTGGACAGATTTGGGAACCAATGCAATGGCTGAATAGTTGTAGAGTTTTGGTGGAAAATGAGAGTAGTTTTGGTTGGTTGTTCTTGTTCTATTTTTGCTAGATGAATGGTGGATTATGGGCTGATTTATGTGCTGTTTTGGGTGTGGTTGGACAGCATGTAGGGTGTGTAAATTGAATTAACTTGTGGAGAAAAGTATGTGGTGCTGATTTTGGAGTTAACTTATATTTTGGTTGGGCTGTTTTATGGGTTGATTAAGTGGCTGATTTGTGATGATATTGGAATGAATTGTGTGCTGAATTTTGGTGGGTAGCCATTGGGTATGTATGCATCCTTGTTGGCTGTTTTATTCCTGTTTTAATGATGGATTCATGGGTAGTTTTAGTAGCCTACTAGATGTTAATTTTTGGTGATTTGATGGCTGGATTTCTAGGTTGTTTTGAAGGTTAGATGATGGCTGGATGTTGGGATTTAGTTTGTGTTAATGGTTGTTTGATTTGGGAATTTTCATTCATTAGTTGAAGGGATTGGAGAGAGAGTTGCATGTTGGTTTTCCTTAGGGAATTTTCTGCCATGGCTGAATATTTGTGGTGTGTTTTGGGGTTGGACTATTGAAATAGGATTGGATGATGGTTGTTGGATTCATGGCAATATGTGAAGAGAGGTTTTGGGAGGAGTTAGAAATCCTAAATGGTTTCTTAAACTCATGGTTTATAGGGTATGTAATATAAATGATAAATGAGTAATAAAATTTGTAAAGAATGAACGAATGGTTGGTATGAGGTTTAAAAGTAACCTTAGCCTAATGATTGGATTAAATTAAATTGCTTAGAGTTCTATTAACGACAAGAGGGAGTTTTAAGCAAGCTCGTGTGCCGTCATCATCAATCCTTCTCGGTCTCTCAAGGTGGATAATCTTTTTACTCACTGAGGACGAATACGTTTTATGTTTTCGAATGTTTATAAATGATTTTAGATGTTTTAAAGATGACAAATAAGTTGAGAAAGAATAGAATTTTTAATGCTTTTAAAGATGTTTAAAGCTATGGAAAAGTCGACCATTCTATGTTGTTTGAGAATGATTTGTTATTACTTGATACTTTCAATGTTTTATGAAGTATTTGATGAGATATGATTGATATTGCTATTGTGATTTTGAAAGTGTTAAGATATGAAAGAGATACTATTGATTTATTGATACTTTTGCTTGAGATTTTGAGCTTATGATGAATGAGAATTGATTTAATTTCAGTTGTTAAGACATGATTGTTGAGATTTGTAAGTGCATTGACATGAGCATGTGCATTGATGTGTGAGCATGAACATGGGCTAATATTCAAGAGATAAAGAAAGAGGGCTAGGCCCATAAGATGAAAGGTTAAGAAGAGGAACAAATGGCCATGGAGTAAGGTAGCCGCCCGTTATGGGGAAGGGGCCCCAACTCTCATGGTAGGCCATTATATGATGTAAGTAAGAAGTTATGAAAGTTATGAAAAGTGCTAGGGCTAGGCCCGTTATGCGCGAGGCTAGGGAGTTGTCCCTGAGGCCGGTGTGTGCAGCCTGCTCCGGGCTGAAGTCCGTTAACTCGCTGTACACATTACGAAAGTAAAGAAAAGTGGAAGTATAAGCATGCATTGCATTGTTGCTTGATGATTTATATGTATTGTTGAGAGGTATTTCATGCTGATGTATTGGTATGCATAAGAGTTTTCATGGAAAAGAACTTATGTATACGTTTACAGCTGGTTTGGCATATGATGTTTTGTGGAATTTTATTATGTACAAGATATGCATTAAATGATTTTATGTATGTATCCAAAGTATTTTGGAGCATATGCATATATTACAGTTATATATATGATTCAAAATGCTTTATGAATGTGTTGTTTACTTCATCAGCTACACCGAGTTTAAATAAAAGTAATATTTAATATGAAGTTAGTAGCTGATATTGTAAAGCGATTACATAAAAAAAGTTTGGCTCATTTCGAAAAACCCTCGGGGGGATCTTCATTCTTTATGAACTGTTGACTCACCCTTTCTTCTTTTCTTCCCCTATGTAATCATGGATGATTTCTATGATTACATAGATGATGCTATTGTTGCAGGTTCGGCGGATCTTGATGAAGATCCAGTGGCTGCCTATTTGGGATATGATTCTGAGGGCGATGTACGCCCATTGGGTATTTTGTATAGACTCTTATAGCAGTCCTAGTTTTTGTTGTACATCATATTGTTATATATGTAGAATAGAATGATGTATTTGCTATGCCGTATGTGGCATTTTGATAGCCTTTCTTTTGTTGTATAGCATGTGTTGTAAAACTGTTGTATATAGTTTGTGTCAGCTCCAGGTTATGTTCTCTCACATGTTATGTATTTATTTCCGCTGCGTATATGTTGTTAACTCTGATATGATATGCTCAGATTATGAGTTGATGATGTGGGCTTTACATGAGCCTCTGTGACTATTCGGTTTCATTTCAAAAAAAAAAAATAGGTGATGAAATCGGGTCGCCACAGAACGTTTGATCTATTTATATCATAGAATCTAGGGTTCCTTATTAAACATTTAATGAAAGTATCGAACATCTAATAAAAGCACATTGATCATTCCATAAAAGCATCGAACGTTTGATGTTCATACTAACACATTCTGAGCATGGCATAGGATTTGTAGAGAATGTGACTGTACTTTCCAAGATTGAACATTTGATGATCATCATCAAACGTTTGATGGTCACATTTTCTGAATAAAAAACGCTATTTAAATGTTTTACAAAAATGGAAGAGTGTTTTTAATCAATCTTTTGTCAAATATTTATAAAAATATCTTTTAAATATTTTGGGACATTACAGGTACCCTTTCTTTGTTTGGTACCCTTGCGTGTACTCTTTTTACTTCTGGAACTACACATTCTTTCATCTCTGCATCATATGTTAAAGTTTGTCATATTAAAACACAATCCATTGGTTTTAACCTAGTTGTAGAAACCCCAAGAGGTGAAAAGATTAAGTTTGGTAAAGCTATAATAGATTGCCCTATTAAGATTGATGGTAAAATCTTACTGGCAAATTTGGTAAAGTTTAAAGGTTTAGGATATGATATAATCCTAGGCATGGATTGGCTATCCAAATATCATGCGAGTATTGATTGTAGAAAAAATGAGGTATTTTTAATATGCTAGGAATAGAAGAATTCAGATTTTGCGGATCTCAAGTGCGAGCTATGTTATACAAATATCCACCTAAATAAATATGCAAATACATGCATGTTTTACTCGCAAGTGCACAAGATCAAAACGATAGTATAGACGGCAAATACGAGATTATTCCCACGAGGATTGGTAAAATATGTTTTAAAAAGCAATTCCTAAGAAGATATTTTGAATAGAATGATATGAAAGATTAAATTGAAACAATAAGAGAATGAGGTAAACCTTCGATATCCACCACTAACCATACTCAACAAAGATAAACAACATGCACAATGCTACAATTATATCAAGATACTCAATGTTTACCAGCCTAAGGGCATGGGTTTATACTCCAAAAGTTATTGATCTCCCTAAGCAACGAGATTAGGCATAGGTGTATACTCTAACTCTTCTCTTTCTTGAAGGATTTGGCATGGGTGTGTACTAAGTTGTTCTTCAAGAAAGCATGAATCTATGGAGATCGACAAACACACTAAAACCTAAAATATGGTGTATATTCTGGTATTTCATGTTGATTATTCCAAGAACCTACACTTGGTTCTTTTGTCACTATACTAGGCCCAGGACTCAGTCATCCAAATTGACCTAAATAACAAACCCCACGTGTTATATGGATAAGATGATCAAACCAATACATAACTCATATGAAGAATGAACAAAAATCCGGAATAAATCAATTAAGTATCAAAAAATGTATTGTAGCAAGGCAAATTGAAACCTTAAAGAGACATGATTAGGACTTCAATCGAGCCCAAACTAAAGTATTAGCTACACATAATTTGGATGAAAATTTTTCTCATAAGAAAATAACAAAGAAAAACCCTCTGATGTAGCCTTGAATCTGTTCCTCAAGCTTATCTTTGTTTTGGACGACTTAGGGTAGTATTTATAGAGTTTATGAACAACCCTAGTCGATTTCATGCAGCCTAGGAAGTCCAAAATTGAGTTGAAGTTGGATTTGGACCTTTCCCAAATAGGTTTGGCGACCTTACTATGCCAACGCAACGAGGGCGCTTGATCACCAGGTTATGGCACTTGATCACCAGGGCACTCGATCTCTAGATGTGACGCTCGATCGCCAGGGTGATCGAATCCCCTCTTCTGCAGCTTCTTTACTAAACTTTGTTCTAGGCTTGGAACTTGATGGATTTTGAGTGCTTTTCTTCCAAAACCTACAAAATGCAACACAAAAACAAAACAAAACATCAAACTATAATAAGACTAAAAGATTAACTATGTGAATTTAGGGGCTTAAATGTATAACATTCAGCGCTTATCACATCCTCAAACTTATATATTGCTAGTCTCTTAGCAATACAAAATTGAAAATAAAACAACTACTCTACCTCCTCTGTCGTGGGAAACATGATTGCATTTAGCGTATGCAACAAGCCTTTTTAAACCCCTAGGTATCCTTAGTAGGCCAAGTAAAGTCTCGTGAGGGTTTAACAGAAATGCTACCCACAAATATTATGCACAATTCATGTTATCCCTAAGATTAAAGTGTCACACAAAACAATGATTCTCATTCATAAGCAAGCTTAAAAAGATAAACTCCATCTTCAAAATGATTTGGAATTCCAAAGTCTAACCACTCACAAATGACAAGCTGAGATTTCACAAGTTCAATTCAGTGTAAAGTGAATCAACATATAATCATGAGGCTTCAAATTAATTTTGATGTGCAATGACTCAATGTCTCAAAGATCACTGGAGTCCTCATCGGATTGAACAACCATGGCATAACAATAAAAGTCTCTCTCTCTTTTTTTTTTTTGGTCAAGTTGTGTAATGCTCAGTTCTTTTAAGCTTTCTAATTGACCCCTGTAGCGAGTGTTAGGCCAATGCTCTCAAACCAGATGGCTTTAGGGCACTAGGTGTAGAAACACCCCTAAGGCTTACTAACTCGAGTAAAAAAGACTACAGAACTAAACTAGCACAATTCTCTTAAGCTTTCTAATTAACCCTTGTAACGAGTGTTAGGCCAATGCTCCCAAACCAGATGGCTTTACGGTACTAGGTGTAAAAACAACCTTAAGGCTTACTAACTCGAGTAAAAAAGGCTACAGAATTAGGCTTAGCCATGACTTCAACCAATTTGGATTTCTCAACTTTTTATGTGAACATTCATTGCTTAGTGAGGCAAGAAGTCTAGGCAGTGGATTTTTTTTTTGTAATATGCCAAGGTATTCATCCAACAAGTCACCCAGCTTCACTCCAGACATTGAAAACGTATACAATCAGGTTCATATGTCATAGCTCACAAACTATGTGTTAATGTGCTTATGACAATTTGAATTGAAACAAGTGAATGCTTAGATGCCAAAGATAAGTAACAAGACCTAAAATCCTAATCATATGATCATGTGTTCAACATTCTAAGCTCGCCAATGAAATTCAAATCACAGTTCCAGATTAACCAAATTCTTAAGAATAACAAGAATACATTTTTTTCAAAAATTATGGACAAAGTGTGTGTGTGTCTCCCATACCCCCAAACTTGAGTTACACATTGTCCTCAATGTGTAGAAAAATAGAAAGATCATACCAGGGAGATGAGAAAACTGAGTGAGGAGGCATGGCTCATAGCATACCCTCAAACTTGAATGTAATCACAATTGTCTTGAAAAAGAAAACAAAGTAAAACTAAAAACAAAATATGGGATGGCCCATTTATTGTTACGTCAATATTCCCTCACGGAGTAGTCGAGCTAAGAGACTCGAAGAGTGACCAAATTTTCAAGGTCAATGGTCCAAGATTGAAACCCTACATCCAGGGTGTTGAGCATAAAGAAGATGTGGATTCCATCAATTGTTAGAAATTTAGGATTAATCGTAGCTTGGATCGATCGTAGTAAGCTAAGATCGATCACAGCCTGCGATCAATTGCAGAAGGTGTGGATCGATCGCAATCGTTCCAGAAGGTCATGTGACCTTTTTAAATACCCCTCTGCACCTTCATTTTCTCATTTCTCTTCTTCCAGCAAACGATCCGTGCTCGTGTTCTCCCTAACCTAAGTTCCACTGCAGGTAAATCTTCCATTTTAATTATTTTACCCTTCATTTTTCTTTTATTTAATCATTCCTTATCACCTTTGTTGCATTCCTCACCATTTTTGCCCCAAAAATTCTTCATTTTGGTAGCTTTTTTCTTTGGCACAGCAGGTGTTTGTAAAAAGTACCCAAAGAAATTTTTCAATGTCAAACACCAGTTCTTCATCCTCTCGTGCACCAACCTCGGGCAGTCCTTTCATTAACAACCTTTGGCAGTATCACGAGCTCAATCCCGAGACTCGCTTTGATATTGTGGGGAAGTTTCGTGAAGATGAAGACGACAAATGGGCACGCAAGCAATTTAGGCGAAGGCACCTGATGCCTTTGCTGCAGCCAACACATGATGTTTTCCACCCGCGCTTTGTCCGACTTTTCATCAAAATATGACCTTTGCTTCAGACAAGCCCGGGGTGTTGTCTTCTACCATCAAGGGAATTGAGTTTGAAGTCACCATTGATGATATTGTAGAGGCAATTGGCTGCCCTCATGAGTGCCCTTCTTCACGATTCACTGAGCCTCCTCCCGAGGTTAACTTGCACCACATTGTGCACGATATGTGTGATGGAGAGTATGCCGACACTAGGAAAAATTGTGCAAGTAAGGCAAAGTTACCTTCTCGACTTTGGTTGGTTGATACGGTGTTGAAGCGCAATGTGTGTCCGCTCGGACACAAGACCTAACGAATAGGTGACTTCTTAGCTGCCCTTTATGCTTTTCATAAGAAGTACTGGTTCTCAGCACCCCAGCTCATCTCAAAACAAATGTTTAAGTGTTGGGAAGACAAAATCGATAAAGGCTTGCTGGGTCCTAACCGGCCAGCACTACCCTTCCCATTTTTGGTCACCAAATTCATGCTCAGCAAGGGCCTAGCACTCTCGAACACAGACTTTCTCACTTATGAGTCCCAAGTGTTCGGCTATAACCAGTGGACACATAGCATATCTCATTTACCAAGACAAGTTCCTATGGGTGAACTAGATGCTGAGATGGAGGATCAGCTTGCTGTTGAGGATCAGCCTACTGCTAAGATGGCTGAGGGAGAGTCATCTATTCAGGGGAGAGTTAGGCAAGAGGATGGGAGCTACACTGCAGGATATCTTGAGTCGTCTCCTACCTGCCCCACCTGCCCCATGATTTGCTTTATGTTTTATATATTCTGGCATTGTATTTTTATTGATGTAAGCACATTGTTTATTATTTTGATAACATCTTCTCTTTTCAATGCCATTTTTGATAAGGAACTTGTGTTTTAAGCTTCATTTTGGGAATGCGAGAATTCTTTTGTTTTGATTATTATCTCATTCATTGTATTATATTTTTATTTGCTTGCTTGTTATTTTGCTTTTAGTTGTGTATTTCAGGATAAGTGTTTTTGAGTCTAAGTTTGGGGGTATGCACAGAGCCATATCTCCCCAACGAGGTTTTTTTTTTATCCCTTGTTTTTTCCATTCATTGTATATACACATTGGGGAAAATGTGTGAATTAAGTTTGGGGGTATGGATAGACAGACAATATAGACACTTGTTCACTTGTTCATAAGTTTGAGTAAAAAATTTTCTTCTTTTCTTTTGTAAATACATGTTCATATTATTCTTTAGAATTTTTTTGATCTTTAATTTTGATTTACACTTCAGTGGTGAGCTTAAGAGAGTGAACACATGATCATGCAATTAGGATTTCAAAATCTCTTTACTTACTTTTGGCTTTTGAGAATTCATTCGTTTCACATTGACATATCACGAGCACATTGGCACGTGGATTGTGAGGTATGAGCTCTAATGACAACATGCTTGTTTTCAATACCTCTGATGCAATTGGATGACTTGTTAGATGGATGACCTGGGCAATAAAATGATGAAAAAAAAAGATGATAAAACAGCTAGTTTGTCTTTGTACCCTAGTTGACTCGAGTATAAAGCCCCTAGGGATGTCTTTACATCTAGTGCCTTAAAGCCATCTGGTTTGGGAGTCATTGGCCTACCACTCGTTATATGGGTCAACTAGAAAAGCTTAATGGAGTTAAGCTAATAACTGTGTAAATATAATAAAGGTCGGTAATTAGTAACCATGCCCTAGTTGTTTCATTTGATAAAGTAGTTCAGTGAACTTTGAGGTATTGAGCCATTTGTGTTGACAATTATTTTGAAGCCTCATATCTATGTGCTAATTTCACCTTACACCAGTTATAACATATTTAAAATCTCAGCAAGCCATTTGTAAGTAATCATATTTTGCAAATCCTTAGTTGTGTGAAAATGGAGTTTGTTAGTTTAAGCTTGCTACTCACATGTGAACCATGATTTTTAAGATACTTTATTCTTTGTAATAATTTGACCATGCACAATGTTTGTGGGTAACATTTTTGTTAAACCCTCACGAGACTTCACTCGTCCACTAGGGATGCCTAGGGGTTTAAAAGGCTTGTTGTATGTACTAAATGCAATCGTGTTTCCTACGACAAAGGAGGTAGCATAGTTATTCATATATGTTTCATTTTAATTTTTTGTTGTTGTGTAATGCTAAGGGACTAACATTATGTAAGTTTGGGGGTGTGATAAGTGTTGAATGTTACACATTCAAATTCCTTAACTCGCATATGTTAAACCTTAGTTTGTACTATTATCTAATATTTTGTTGTGTTTAGTGTTTGTCTTATTTTTAGGTCTTCAATGGGAAATACATGCAAATCTTGAACATTAGGCCTAAAAAGACATCAAGGGAAAGCTGAGGAGCAGAAGAAATGCCCAACGATCGATCACCATTTTTTTGGTTCGATCGCTATCGAAGCTTCCAGAACGTGAACAGATCTTTGACAGCAAATCACGATGTAATGATATTTTGGATCAAATATTGAGGTTGGGTAGGCTATTGTGGGCGCCGAAATCACTTCTCAGAGGACTCCTAACAGTTGAATTGTAGATTTTTAGCTTGATCTTTCCTTAAGAAAGATCAAAGCTCCTTTTTCCATATATATGTATGTTATGTCCGAGAGAGGGAGAAAGCTAGTTTTTAGTTTAATTTCAGATTAGTTTTTAGTTTCTTTTTGCTTTCTTTTGCTGCTGGATAGTAGGTAGAACACAACCCTTAGCACTTAATCTCCTTAGGAAGTGGTTCTCTCCAATTCAATGGAGACTTCCAATTTCTATATGAGGAACTAAACCTTTTGTAAGGTTTTGAAGGAATTCATTCCAAGTGTTATAGGTTGATTATGTTTAGCTAGGATCTTGCACATTTTGTATAATGATTGTGTAGCCAAGGATATTGTTCTTCATGTGATATCAATTTGAGTAAAATTATATTTTCTTGTCTATGAGAAAGTGTTGTTTTCTTGATTGACTTTTATGTTTTCATGATCCTTGATTGAGGGAACATAGGCTATACAATGATGCTTCTTGACATGATTTATGAGAGTTTGATGAGTTATGCTAGGGACCACGATTCAATCTACGTTTAATTTAATTAGTGTAAGTGGAAAGTCTAGTGGGAACCTATGATGTCTCATGCTTTTTTCATAGAATTATGTAAGCTTTGAGGAGGATTTATATTGCATGCTAGGGAGCTTGAATTATCTCACATTTAGATAATTAGGTGGGTGGTTTGTGTGTAACTAAGATGCTATATTATTTCCTTTTAAAAGTATTTTTATGATGAGTGGTTGTAAGGGTTGACAACCTTTGCACTCTCACTTTATACTTATGTCAAAAGATCCATGCTAGATGTACTTCACTTGTAGTATGCGGATTGGACGAAGTCAAATCCTTATACTCTCCCTACTCCCTTTACCTTTAACTTAGTTGTTATTTATTTTTGTTGTTTAGGTGTTAAAGAAATCAACCCATTTATTTTCATAAGTTGAGTTGGAAGGAATCCTTAGAACTTTGTAGCAAAGCAACCAACATAATCCCTACGGACGATACCCTCTTTTAGAAATATCCTACAAGGGTATAATCTATCGTGAGCGGTTAATTATAAATTTAAAATCAAGTGCATTTGCGAGCTTATCAATTTTTGGCACCGTTGCCGGGGACTATTTTCAAAACGGTTGTTTATGAAGTTTTTAGGGTTACATCTAGCTTGATTTTGTAAATATTGTATATTTTGTTTATATAGTAGTTTTGTACAAAAATTCATTTCTGTTACAGTGGTGTTTTAGTTTCTATTTTTTCTTGTTTTTGTTTCTATTCTGCTTCTGCCTTTTTTGTTTCTGCAGAATTGGATTTGGATCGATCGTAGGAACCTTGGATCGATCGGAGGACTTCTGATCAGTAGCACTGAAGTTACAACTGCAAGGCAGAAACTAGTATCTTCTTAATTCTTTCTCTTTTATTTTGTTTTATTTTGTGTTGTACATATTATTAGGTTGCTAGTTTATGTTCAGTCGCCACTCATTATCATTGCCTATATTTCCGTGCGACCTAGATTTAGAGCGTACCCTTAGACATTAAAGAACCGAAAGGAACTTGGATCTAAGAGTACTGATGTGGATTTTACAGATCAATTATAAAAGACCATTTGCAATAGGACGAATCCATTATAGGATAGGGCTATTTTTGAGGGTATCGAACCTCAAGGACTGTTGTAAGTTGGGTGTTCATTAAATACTCAGAATAAAATTCTAATCTAACTCAGGAAGATAATTGGTTGTTTTTAAAAACTAAATCAAAGCTTAAACACGTAACAGAATTCAAAGAAATAAACATAGGGATTAAATCCACCACAAACCTCATTCCAATGATCGTTCATACTCATATGGGATTCTCAGTATACACACGATATGATGCGCGTATGATTGTCAATCATACGAAGCCATCGACCAGAAAATACTTTTGTTTTGAAGAACATGATAAATCATCTTAGGTTAATACGGATCGATCACCTAAATACTATTGTGATACGATCCGCATTCCGTAGCATGACCTATACAATCTCTAAACAGCATACATGTCATCAAGAATCAAGAATAACCCATCCTAGGTTACATAAATCATCTACCCAAATTAAGCTAAACTAAGATGTAGCATGATTTATGAATCCTAAGTATGACCTATCAAGCTTCTTGAATGAATGCCAATTAATACCATTGCTTAGCTATCATCCCCATAATCACAGAAAATAAAGATGTTGAATTCATTCAAGATAAAGACTATCTCATAGACAAGATTGAATGGACTCAAGAATGATTATTATCAATGAAGAACAAATTACAAATGGTTTTGCAATTCCCTAAGCTAAACAATCATCATGTATATTCTGGAAATCCCAGCAATGAATACAAACTACATCATGGAATTTGGAGAGGGTTTCATCAATTCCCTATGAAGAAAGGGATTAGCCACTCATAGAGGAGTTGAAATTCTCTATTAGATTAGAGAAAGTCATCTTCTAGAGTGTTCTTCTTCTCTGGACAGACTTCAATGATCTCAGATGATGCTCCTTGCTATTGCCCACGAATTCCTCTCCTTTTGGTTCCAGAAATCCAACTCTATATCAAATCCCCCAACTCACTCTCCAATCCCTCAACTCGATCTTAAATCCCTCTTTTCAAGGGATTCTCTCACCTTCAATCTCTCATTTCTTAGTACAATCGAGTCAACACTCATTTTGAGGGATCCCAGAGCTGTTCTCGTACTAACCAGGTCTTCTATGATCCTCTTTTCCTCTAAATCCGGCGCAGATCGCACTTCAGACTCTGACTGGATCAACTTAGCTCGAGCCAAGTTATTGTTTCGCTCGAGCTATGAGGAGTGAACATCGCTCGAGCCATAAGTAGAGATCGCTCAAGCCAAGTAAAGTATATATCGCTCGAGCCAAATGATGAAGTAGCTCGAGCCAAATGAGAAAGTTGGCATATATTGAGGAATTCCATAATGTAGAGTAATCTTTTCCATAAGACCTGAAAACACTAACAAACACAAAAACATGACAAAATATTATATTACAAAATAACTAAGGTTTAACAAATGCAAGTTAAGGGGCTTGAATGCATACCATTCAAGGCTTATCACACCCCCAAACTTACATTTTGCTAGTCCCTTAGCAAAACAAAAGCAGAAAATAAAATGAAATTAAAAACGCTATTCTACCTCCTTTGTCGTAGGAAACACGGTTGCATTTAGCACATGCAACAAGCCTTTTAAACCCCTAGGCATCCCTAGTGGACGAGTGAAGTCTCGTGAGGGTTTAACAGAAATGTTACCCACAAACATTATGCACACACATGTTATCCAAAGAATGAAGTATCACACAAATAATGGTTATCATTCATGAGCAAGTTTAAAAAATTGAACACTATCTTCACATTTCTTAGGATTTCCAAAGTCCACTCACTTACAAATGACCGGCTGAGATACCACAAGTTCAACTTCGTGTGAAGTGAAATAACACATAATTATGAGGCTTCCAATAAATTCCAGTGTGCATGATTCAATACTTTAAAAGTCACTAGGATCTTCATTAGATAATACAACCAAGGCAAAAGTTTTTATTTTTTTTTTTATTTTTTTTTATTAACCAGCTGTGCAATGTTAGCTTCCTTAAGCTTTCTAATTGACCCATGTATCAAGTGTTAAGCCAATGACTCCCAAACCAGATGGTTTTAGGGCACTAAGTGTGAACACCCTTCTAGGCTTAATAACTCGAGTCAACAAGGCTACGAAACTGACTAGCCAGATGTTATCTTTCTCGTTTGTGTGTAGTTGTGCATTGCTTAGCTCCCTTAAGCTCTAATTGACCAATGTATCGAGTTTAAGCCAATGACTCCCAAACCAGATGTTTTAGGGCATTAGATGTAAAACATCCCTAAGGGCTTTACTAACTCCAGTCAAATAGGCTACGAAGCCAAACTAGCCACATTAATTATATTTTGCAAATTTTTTTTTTTAAATACCTTGCCATGGTTGTCTATCCAACAATTCACCTAATTCCTCTCAAAACATTAAAACACACACAACTAGTTCCGCATGTCATACCTCACAACTATGTGTTAGTGTGCTCGTGACAGATCAAATTGACACAAGTGCCACCTCATAGGTCACAGGTAAGTAATAAGACTCAGATTCCTAACCATAGGATCATGTGTTAAAACGTTTAAACTCACCAATGAAAAGCAACCACCATTAAAGTTCAACAAAATTCTCCAGAATCGCATGAATTTTTTTTTTTTTAACAAAAACGAATAACAGAAAAGAAACAGCACATATTTCCCCAAAAATGTGAATCCCACACCCCCAAACTTAAACGAAACATTGTCCCCAATGTGTAAAGAAAAATACCGAACCGGGAGACAATAAGTAGTAGGGCAACAGCATTCCCCCAAACTGAACATAAGCAATCCTGTCTGTGAATCAAACTGATAATATGGCAAAATGAAAAAGTTGTTGTTAAAATAAAACATCCAGTTAAAGTCCTACAACAATGTCATAAAGGGAAAATACAACCATAAAACCAAAAGATAACATGACAAGACACATCAAAATCATGGGGCATGCGGTCCTGGCAACCGTGCAAGAAGGTCGTGCAATAATCGCTGAGTCTCCGCATTGTCCTCTCGGAACTCTCTGGCATAGTCACTGACCTCAAAGCGCAAATCATCTAGCTGCTCGCGGAGGTAATCAAATTTTGTGCGAGACATCATAACTTGC
>FXXK01001676.1:65404-79307 GCA_900184695.1 Betula pendula | reverse complement strand
GTTTGCAATGAGAGAAAATAGGAAGAAAATAATGAGGGAGAATTGGAGCAATGGGAAACTTTTACCCGGGCCCATATTATTTAATCCTTCCAAATGCGAGAAAATTATGGGAAGGAAAATGGAAGAGAATAAAGGGGTGATATATTTTTACAAGTATAGTTCTCATTGTTTCAATTCTTGACATTTTTCTTTCGTTGTTCCAGAACCTGAGATCAACCTTTCAATTTGTACTTCCCCATCT
Organism: Betula pendula; assembly: GCA_900184695.1. Lineage (NCBI taxonomy): Eukaryota > Viridiplantae > Streptophyta > Magnoliopsida > Fagales > Betulaceae > Betula > Betula pendula. Next base: position 79,066 of record FXXK01001676.1, on the reverse strand, counting down.
CACTTAATTACCAAACAGTACTTGTGGGGACTTTTCCTCCTTATTTTTCCATCCTCCTACCAAGTGATCGCTAAAGTCGCCTGGGCTGGCTTCATTGACTTCTTCAAGCAGACCCCTTGTTCTATTGGGAAAAGTTTGCATCTTCCTATACTTGAACATAGTTCAAACACAAATTAAACTTGATGGCAGAAACCTTTTTCAGCGTTTTCCTCTAAAGTTTGTAGTCTTAAATCTATGCATCTTACGCACACGCATGGCGATGGTTTCTTCAAGATTACTCTTTTTTCCTATCTCAATTTTATTACTCGTTACACAAGCCACTACCCAGCCAACCTTCTTATACCATTTCTGTTTAGACGGCGAGGGTAATTATACCACTAACAGTACCTACGAGGCGAATCTCAACCACGTCCTGTCCTCCATCTCCGCGGACACAGATATCGACAGTGGGTTCTACAGTTCCTCTTCCGGCCAAGACCCTGATAAAGTTTATGCAATTGGACTTTGTCGAGGAGATATTAAGAAAGATGTTTGCCGTAGTTGCCTCAATGACTCTATAGTTGCTCTCGCACAGCTTTGTCCCAGTCAGAAAGAGGCAATGGGATGGTACGACAATTGCTCGTTGCGCTTCTCAAGCCGCTCCATATTTGGCATCATGGAAACTTCTCCTGGTTTTTATATGTGGAACGTAAATAATGTTAGAGTATATTAGGGGATTGGATTTCAAAGATTTATTGTAATTGATTGTAATCTCCTATAATCAGATTTGATGATAATCATATCTGATTGATTTGATTGTAATCAGATTTGATGGTAATCAAATCACATTGATTTGATTACCATACTTATTTATCCCAATTCTCCTATAAATAGGAGTCTTATGTATTATAAATTCAATTAAGTGAATAAGAGCAATAATGTAGCCCTTAAGGCTTTATCCTGTGGATGTAGGATAGACCGAACCACGTAAATCTTTTGTCTTTTATTTCTATTTTATTATTCCGCTTTCCTTTTAATTTATTCCGATATTATGTTTTCTTTCATGGTATCAGAGCCAAAGGTCCTAAGTTCGAACCTTAACTCCGTCATTTCACCCCCCATTTCAATTAAATATTCCACGTGTTGGGCCTTACCTATTAAAAGGAAATTTGAGCCCACACGTGAGGGGGAGTGTTAAAGTATTGATTAAGTGATTAAATTTACCTCTTCCTATCAGCTTAAGCTTTTGGGACAAGTGGTGATTTAACATGGTATCAGAGCTATAGGCTAACGCCAGTGTTCGATCCAATGGTCCTGTCAATTTTTCTATTCTTTTATTTTATTGTCTTGTTCTTGATAGTCAATACTTTTTGCAAATCTTTTCACAATAGATCTTGCATACTTGTATTGATTAAAAAAAAAAAAAAAAAAAACTTAGTCGTTTCCTTTGTGCGTCACCTTCTTTTGTCATAGTAGTTGCTTTGATCTTTGGATCTGTGTTTTTCAGCCCCAGCCCCTGAATTCTTTGATCATCTTATTCCTTCCTCCTTGTTGTCTCTATGTATGTGTGTTACAAAAAAAAAAAAAAATGCAAAGTTTCATCACTGTTGCTCCATGGCAGACCCATTGCAGAGCTTCATCATTGTCGATGCACGGTCTTCACCAGCAATCCAACTGCATGCGCCGCCTCCTGCTGTCTCAATCACGGCCCAATGCCGACTTTCCGCCGCCGTCCACCTTTCTTTGGCTCCAGCCATCCACGTCTACGATCCGGCGCCTCCTCCTCTAGCAGTCCATGGCCTGTTGCCAGCAGTGTGAGCGGAGGAGCTGTGCAAGGTGGGCGAAGAATTTGGAGAAGAAGAAGGGTATTTGGTTATGGATAATTTCTTACCCCCTATTTGCTATTCGAGTTTGCAGATATTCCTATTCTAGTTTAGGAATATGATATTCCAGTTTTTGGTGTTAGACTTGGACCTGTTTGGTTACGGGATTAAGGTGATCCTTATCAATAGGATATTCCTTGTGAACAAAAAAAAAAAAAAAAAAAGTTGAAAAGAAGAGAGAAAGAAAGAAAGAAAAAAAAAAAAAAAAATCAAATCAAGTCAAGGCCAAGTTGCCCATATTATTCCGGCCTTTTGTTGGCCCGTTATTTGGTCTATTTTTGGTCTTTCTGTTGACCTAGACCAATTATTCAGCTTATTGTTGGCTTTCTTCTTGGCCCATAGTTGGTCTCATTTCAGCCCATTGTTGGTTTTTTCTTGGCCCATAGTTGGCCTAATTTTTGGCTTTTGTGGTATTGTTTAAAACCCAAGCCCATTTAAGACCCGTAGTTGGTCTCATTTTAGTCATTTGTTGGCTTTCATTTTGGCCCATAGTTAGCCATATTTTGAAGATTATCGGTTTATTGTTGTTAAAGGCTCATCTCTAATCATCGTTGCCGCTATCAAGTCATCGCCACCAGCCACTACCAACTTCGAAGAGTTTTCAGTCATCATCTCCGGTCTCCGCTACTGACCGCTACCATCTCCAGCAAAAAAAAAAAAAAAAAATCAAACTCAAGATTTCAGAATCTTCCACCTTGAGTTTGAGAGGGAATGTTAGAGTATATTAGGGGATTGGATTTCAAAGATTTATTGTAATTGATTGTAATCTCCTATAATCAGATTTGATGATAATCAAATCTGATTGATTTGATTGTAATCAGATTTGATGGTAATCAAATCACATTGATTTGATTACCATACTTATTTATCCCAATTCTCCTATAAATAGGAGTCTTATGTATTATAAATTCAATTAAGTGAATAAGAGCAATAATGTAGCCCTTAAGGCTTTATCCTGTGGATGTAGGATAGACCGAACCACGTAAATCTTTTGTCTTTTATCTCTATTTTATTATTCCGCTTTCCTTTTAATTTATTCCGATATTATGTTTTCTTTCAAATAACGTATCGGACGTAGATGGGTACAGCGAGTTGCTTAAGACCCTGTTAGATGGCATGATAATTGAAGCTGCAGCAGGTGGTTCGTCTCTCAAGTTTTCCAAGAGAACCTCAGTCGCCCCGGATTTGAGTACAATGTATGTGCTTATGCAATGCACTCCTGATTTGTCCGAGCTAGAATGCAGAAACTGTTTAGACTCGATTGCTCAAAGAATTCCACTATGTTGTATTGGAAAGCCAGGTGGGAGAACATATACACCCAGCTGTAATTTTAGGTACGAGACCTACCCTTTCTTTGATCCTACAGTTGATACAATTAGGCCATCACCGCCACTGCCACCAGGCTCACCTCCGCCGGCTTTGCCACCCCGGCCGCTAAAAGGTACAGTAATCCACATATACCCCCCTTCCTTGAAAAGGGGGTTTTTTTTTCTTCATTTTTTTGTTTTATTGCACTCATGGTACATATATATGGTGTCCTTATTATTCAGTATTGATTTAAATGATTAATCTTTTTTTTTTTTTCATAGTTTAAGCTTTTAGAATAAGTGGTGATTTAACATTATATTAGAATAGAGGTCATGAATTCAAATCCTGACTCTATCATTCACTCAATTTCAATTAAATATTTCATGTGCACCTAAAAGGATACAAACTTGTTAATTACCATTTTTCTTTCTTGCTTCTCAATTGAATCCAGACTGCTATGAACTTCATGAAGTGTTAACTGTTAAGCATTGTCATTTTGTTTTAAATTTCTGTTTTTTCTGCAGCAAATCAATATTGGCAGTATTTTTTTTTTATTTTCCCTGATTATATGGTGATAAGTTGTGATTTGTGTGTCAACGAGGGCAATTGAACAATTCTTTCCAGTCTGCGGTGGCAAAACCTTATTGACTAATTCAAGTTCAGCAGTTGACATGTCTTCATATAACGAAACGAAGTGCTTTTGGTTTTCGCAGGAAAGGAGGCAAACGCTCGAACTGCCATCATCATTGTTGTTCCGACTGCTGTTGTTATGCTACTCGTTGTCAGTGTTTGCATCTTTTTAAGAATAAGGAAGCAAAACAATAATTTTGAGAGTAAGTTAAATTTAGTTCAAGTGTTGCTTGTTATTTGAAAGCTATCCTCTGTTTGTGAACAAACGTGTTTTGGGTGTGTTTTTTTTTGTTTTTAATTTGAAAATATGTTCTGATGCGATATAAATATCAAAACTGATTTTGTTTTTAGAAGTGATTGGATGTTTGTTAATATTTTAGTTTTGTGGAGAAAAACAAAAAATAGAAAACAAAACTTTTAACAAACGGACCAATGGCAGAATGTTTGTAATTGTAACAGCAATTTGGCTTTTTCTAAAAAGAAAATGCTTTCTTTGTAAATGATCCAATTTCCTATAAATTTGGCAAGTGGGTATGTAACACTCCGGTCCCATATTGGAAAGATGAGAAATAGTTCACATAAAGTGGATGATTTATAAAGAGAGTCATGAGTGTTGAGTCCCACATCGCCTAGTTACTAGGTGAAACTAGGCTTTATAAATGATTCTAGGAAAACTTTAAAATTAACTAGTCCTTTTGGGGTGATAATAGCGCAGATGTAGCTACCGCATGACGTGGCCCTGACGAGGACGTCAGGAGTTTAAGAGAAGGAGTTTGTAACACTCCGATTTCATATTGGAAAGATGAGAATTTCATTGGGCTTTATAAGTGATCTAGGGAAACTTCAAAATTGACTAGTCTTTTGGGGGTAATAGCGCAGATGTGGCTAGCGCTTTTTCCTGAGTCGTTACGGGTAAGTCGCTCTTCTTTCTTAAAAACAGACCTTATGCCTATCTCACCAGAACAAGTTTGTTTCACAAGAAATATTTTTCGAAAATATGCCACATTAAATTTACCCACATAGAGTAGTTTGTTGAGGAATTCACTGACTCATATGAAAAAGACCAAAAAAAGAAAGAAAGAAAGACATGTGTATTGGTCTCATGAAGTTCGGTAATAAACATTAACCCTCAGCTGGTATTATCTGGAAAAATGCAGAATTCACAAGTGGTTTTGCAAAGCTCTAGCTATTTCCATAAACTTTTCTCTGATTTTCTTATGTATTACAAGAAATACCTTCGGTAATAAACTTTTTTTTTTTTTGGGAAGAATTATAATAAACATGAACCCTCAGCTGTTATTAAGATTAGCCCTTCTCTTTAAGTAACCACTCACCCATCTCAAGCTGCTCTGCTTCAGTGTGTTAGTTTTACTTAAAGAATGGACTTTAACCATTTGAATACGTATAAATTTGTTCCTCTTCTCTGAAGCTGCGGATGAAATAACAAGTGCTGAATCCTTGCAATTCAATTTCGGTACTGTTAGAGCTGCCACAGACAACTTTTCTGACGCGAATAAGCTTGGGAAAGGTGGATTTGGGGTAGTTTACAGAGTAAGAAAACATCATGATTAAAAAAAAAAAAAGGATCAACAATTTTCTTTCAAAATTTATCAAACCAATATATTTAATTCTTTGAAGCTGATGTTTCATTATTGCTAATTTTCATATATTCAGGGCAAGCTTTCAAATGGACAAGAGATAGCTGTGAAAAGACTATCAAGAAATTCTGGACAAGGAGATGTGGAATTTAAGAATGAGGTCCTACTAGTGGCCAAGCTCCAGCACCGGAATTTAGTTAGGCTGCTTGGATTCTGCTTGGAAGGAAATGAAAGACTTCTTATCTATGAGTTTGTGCCTAACACAAGCCTTGATCACTATATATTTGGTACCACTGAATTTCTACTCCTACATTATGATCAAAATACTTTCATTTGGGTACCAAAACAGAGCAAATTTTAAACATTTGACTAAAAGATGATTCCATGAATATGCAGATCCCATGAAACGTGCAGATTTAGATTGGGGAAGGCGGTACAAAATTATAGGTGGCATTGCTAGAGGGATTTTATACCTTCATGAGGATTCCCGACTTCGGATTATTCATCGTGATCTCAAAACTAGCAACATTCTATTAGATACAGAAATGAATCCCAAAATTTCAGATTTTGGCATGGCAAGATTATTCATAATGGATCAAACTGAAGGCAGTACAAATAGAATTGTGGGGACCTAGTAAGTATCAAAACAAGTTATAGCTAATGACTACAACAATGCATGCTTGTATAATTGATGTAAATAAGTAATTTGCATCGGATTAATACGCCAAGATAGCCATAGAAAATATTGATGTTAAATGATTTTAACATAGTCATTAGCAACTTTGTTACCATTCAAACTGAAGCAAAGTTTATTGATATTGATATACAGTGGATATATGGCTCCAGAATATGCAATGTATGGACAATTCTCAATAAAGTCAGATGTCTTCAGTTTTGGTGTTCTAATTTTGGAGATTGTAAGTGGTCAAAAAATTACAAGATTCCGTGACACACAGAATATGGAATACCTTCTCAGCTATGTATGTATTTCAATTGGTACTACATTCCTGATTTTTACTTAAAAAGGAAGTTGAAAATTAATTATATATACAGCCTTTGGTCTAACATGTATGTTGTCCAGGCATGGAGAACTTGGAGGGAGGGGACAACTTCGAATCTCATAGATCCCACGTTAATGAAGGGCGGTCCAAAAGCTGAAATGATGAAATGTATTCACATCGGTCTGCTATGTGTTCAACAAAATGTAGCAGACAGACCAGATATGGCTTCAGTTGTTCACATGCTTAATAGCGATTCTGTGGCTCTCCCTGTACCTACACAACCTGCAAGCTTTATGCAGAGCAATGTTCAATCAGCCACATCACTGCAACTGGACATCAATTGCTGGGGAACTAGTTATGAGGCTTCAATTACTGAGTTATCTCCTAGGTAGCGTTTTTGTGGAATGGGGCTATAATAAGCATGTTTGTATGTAAATTTCACTTGCCATGGTTTATCTGATACCTTTCCGCGTCTTCATTAAATCGATCTCAGCTACAATTCATCTAATGGTCCAAGACCATAAAACAAAAATCTAAACAAATATATAAGGAACTGTACCGGAAATAAGTAAAAAATCTAAACAAGCCATTAGGTTTTGAAGGAAAAAAGTACATTGGTTGACGGAGCTTCTCTCAAAGGGATCGATGTGTTAGCGAGATAAACAGTCAGAACTTTTTACCAAGAGTACATTAATATACATATTTAGACACTATTCTAACCCAAAAGCCTAAGCTAATAGGCTTAAGTTTACTTAGGTATATTAACTATTCTTCTTCTTTATGATTTCTCAATATGAGACATAACACTCACAAGTTACTCACAACACGACCAAGGTCCTCGGGTTTTTATATGGAACTTTGATAAATCACCTTGATCGATTGAGGTTTTCCCAAGGGATTTCCCGAGCTTCCTGTCAACCCATTTTAACCCACTAAACATAGGAATTGAAAACTCTTCGCGGGATATAAAGTTATAAAATTTGGAGTCAGCTTTTCAATGCCACCAAGTTTACCTTCATCTAATGTCGGAGTCAAAAGATCTGACCATTTACTTTGATTGGGTCTTTTTTGGACAGGATACATACACATAAATTTTCCATGTTTTTAGCCACATTTGATCCCTCTTGTGTCCCTTAAAAAAAGGCCTGACTTTTAAAATTTCAGCCTCTGAATTTTCAAACATGGTGCCTGGACTTTTGGTGCTTGGAGTATTGAACACGGATAATTCCAATTCGGAAACTTCTAATGTACAAATTATCAACATTCAAGTCGTCCTCATACATCTAAAACTCATCAATTCATACTGACCAAAGCAACTTAATACAATACAGAAAATCTTGCATGGTTGCAAAGATCAGGAATAAATTGGTTCATCAATATGAGTTCCTTCAATCCCTTCCCTCTTCCCATCGTGTTCCTTTTCATGCTTAGCTTCCACAGTTTGACCACTCATATTGCAGCTCAAAATTACCTCCACCACACCTGTGCAAACACCACTTTCACCGACAACGGCGGTCACCTATCCAGTCTCAGGTCCCTCCTCTATTCCCTCTCCTCATTCGCCACCGGCAGCATCAAATTCTACGGTCTTAGCTCCCCACCTTGTCAATTTTTTTCTCAATTTTTTATTCTTTACATTATGAACAGTAAATAGCCTATTTACTGTTCATATTAGAAGAAAAAAAAATATTGAGAAAATCACCGATTTTTCAAAATCCGAAAATAACGATATAGACAAATTAAAAGCAAAAAATAATCAATCACAAGACACAGAAAATTAAGAGGTTCACCCTCAGGAGCTATGTCCACTGTGTTGCAGCAAAGTTTAACTATTTTCAGAAAACAGTACAAAGGGAGGGGTCGCACGTGCATCCAAAAACCCTACTACAAAGCGGCTATTTAAAGACCCTCAACTAGGTTGAAAATACATAAACGAGCAGCTATTTAAAAACCATCGAGGATTGGCCATGAGTGCTGATAGGCCCAAGCCTCGCTCCATGGGCCAACCTTCAAAAAAAAAAAAAAAATCAAGTTTAACTATTACAACTAGCCTAACAAAATCAAGTTCCACATAACCTAACAAAAAATACAACTAGCCTATTTTGCTGGTGAGGAAAAAAATGATAATAATAGTCAAATTTAACTATTACGATCGATTTGACTATTCTAATCAAAAAATAATGATAAATGTTGATTCCATGGAGATCCTATTGACGTTAAGATGCTCTTATGTCAAAAGCAATAGTAATTTGAATATTATGATGGGTTTGACTATTTTTATTGGAGATCCCTTAACATCAAAAGCATTCTTAGAGCATTTTCATTCAGCTCTCTACATTTTGTCTCTATTTTAAAAATAAAATCATTTTTTTATATTTTAACTATCTATTTTTTCTAATTACTTATATTCAACTCCCTAAACTAGATATATACTTTTACTTTTTTATTTAAATATAATATTTTAAGAAAATGAGAAGATAAAGAAAATTAGAAAAAACAAAAGGTTAGAAAGAAAAATTAATATTTTATTAGTTTAAAGAAGAGTAGAAAGTAAAATGACTTCCTACTTTATTCTTCAAAATAAAAAGCCAAATAAAAGTAAAAAATAATCTAAAATTAATTTTAATTCTTTAAAATAAAAAAATCTTGACTTTAAAAAGCTGAATAAAAATACTCTTTAAAAGAGAGCTTCTTTCGTGAATCATTTTCTTTCTTTTTTTTTTAAAGCTACATGGCCAGATGGTCTTTCCATTAATTTTCCCTTAGATTTGCCTGGATTCACTTGACTTCTTCAGTTTCCACCTTCTTTTTTGGTTTTTTGTTTTTTTTTTTTTTAAAAAAAAATAAATAAATAACACTCCAGGTGGCCGACTGGGACTGGAATGCTCTAGTACTTTAAAAACTGAGGGTAAATTTGCCTGGAATAATACTCTAGTCCTTTAAAAACTGAGAATAAATTAGTCTTTTCACATTTTATTGGATAAATTTGACCTCAGTATTAGGATAAATTTACCAACTTTGCTGAGAGGTAGTGGTACTTCCACAGCACAACCCCAATTATTGACCCAGTCCTGCTGTCCCAGTAAACTGACGATAATTCCAGCCTCTGAATTTTCAAACATGGTGCGTGGACTTCAGGTGGCTGGAATATTGAACACGGATAATTCCAATTCGGAAATTTCTAAGAGTCCCGATTAGCATCAGTCCCAGGCCGATGTTACAGTGCATTAGTCTGGGTCTGATGTGAACTCCATATAAAAAAAAAAATTGATGCACTGTAGCATCAGCCTGGACAGATGTTTACAATTACCGAATTTGTAATTTACAGTTTATCACGACTCTAGTCGTCCTCATATCTAAAACTCAGTCAATTCATACTGACCAAAGCAACGTAATACAATACAGAAAATCTTGGCAGAGTTGCAAAGATCAGGAATAGATTGGTTCATCAAAATGCCTTCCTTCAATCCCTTCCCTCTTCCCATCGTGTTCCTTTTCATGCTTAGCTTCCTCAGCTTGACCACTCATATTGCAGCTCAAAATTACCTCTACCACTTCTGTCAAAACACCACTTTCACCGACAACGGAAGTCACCTATCCAGTCTCAGGTCCCTCCTCTCTTCCCTCTCCTCATTCGCCACCCGCAACATCAAATTCTACGGTCTCAGCTCCCCCACCTTGTCCAATATCTCCACCAACGCCTCCAGCAAAATTCAAATCTCCGGCCATAATATCTCCATCTCCACCCCCATCCACACCATCTTTCTCTGCCGTGGAGATGTCTCTACTGACGCGTGCCGAAGATGCGTGGCCAACGCAACCGAAGAGCTCGTCAGTCAATGTTCCAGGCAACGGGTTGCTTTTACTTGGTACGACGAGTGCATGGTACGCTACTCCAACAAGTCTATCTTCTCCACCGTGGCCGTAAGGCCTGGAGTTTTCTTGTTAAACTCACAGAACATCACCGAGAAGGACCGGTTTAACCGGCTATTAAACACGACGATGACCGAACTGGCAGGTGAGGCCTCCAACTTTTCAATCGGTGTTAAGAAGTTTGGGGTTAATGGAGTCGAAGTTTTCCGAATTCCAAAATCTGTACAGCCTTGTAGAGTGCACACCGGACCTAAACAGCGCCGACTGCAATCGTTGTCTTCAGTCAGCTATAAACCTTCTTCCTCAATGTTGTGATGGAAAGCAAGGGGGAAGAGTTCTCTTGCCTAGTTGTAATGTAAGGTACGAATTGTACCTCTTCTACAACAATGAATCTATGGCGGCCACACTTACATCAGTGCCCCCACCAGGGCTTGCACTTCCACCTCCACCTCCACCTCCAGCCTCCGTAACTCGACCGAAAGGTGAAGCGGAGCACCCATCTCATCTCACTACTTTTCTTTTTTTTTACTATTTATAATTTTTTCCCTAAATTTTCAATTGTTGTGATTTTCTCTTTAATTTGAAATATTTATTTTATTGCCCCTTCCGGTGAAAATAAGCCATTAATTTGGATGAAAAACAACTCAAAACCTGTACTACGTTCCATCAAAATAAGGCATTAATTAATTAAACCCGTCTTTAATTATATTGACCTGTAGGTGAAGCCCGCAATGCTATCATCTCTCTCAATTCCATTTACTGTACAATTAACGGACAACTCCTACGTACAAAGCCCCATAAACCACAAACATCCAATAATTCACATCAGACCAATCATATATAAATGTAAGGACACTTTCTCGATCCGAAATCCAATTCTTCATCATTTCGGGGCACCGATTTGCAGATCAAAACGAATCAAAACCCTCTCAATCAGTCGTTGGTGGTGGGCTTGGATGGATGGTAGACTCTAGAGTCATTTCGGAGCACCGATTTACAGATCTGTGATTTTGGGAATGTTGAATTGGAAGAGAAAACAGGTCACGGGCATTTGATAAATAATCATAGTGGTATACCAGACGTTTTCGGTGAGTCTTTAGGGACATTTTTAGTTATTAATTGCACATAATAGACAAGTATCCATAATGCATAATTATATTGCATATGATATTTTTCCCTCTAAATCAATGATTAATTTTGATGAAAGGGGAGATTAGAATAAATATTTTGAATTTAGAAAGCGCGATTACAAATTGAGTGATTTACCTTTGATTCTATATATGTCAACATTAATTCATGGCATGCCTAATTTAGAAGCTTCATTAAATTACAGCTATATGAATGCGTGCTCAGTTTGGTAGGATTTTGATGTGAAATTATAGCACCCTAATCCTATTGCATAAACGATAAATTACGAAAATAAGCAATTAGCCAGACAATCATTTTGGAATTCATTTCTGTCATGCATGTCGACAGTACGTACAGATCACAAGGTAATTATTGGCTCTGGACCGGCCAAATGTATGAAACTTGAATTATAAGATCAATTGTGCAGAAAATCACTTTCGTTACTGTTCAGCATCTAACTGAGCCTTGATATTGTTTGCGCAGGTGAAAGCGAAATCTTAACAGTTACGATAATCGCCATTGTTGCTCCAATCGCTGTGTCTCTACTGGTGCCATTCCTTCTGGGCTAATGTCTCCCAAATTGGTTTACTCCAACTAATCCATCCAATTTGTTTAGAGTGCTAATTATAAATCTCCGTCTGATACTTAGGAGAAGTAATGAACAATTTATGATCTTTTTTTTTTTTTTTTTATTTTGAGTTAAAGAAAGAATAAGAAATAAAGAGTATAAATTTTTTTAGTAATTTTATTTCAATTTCAATTTAAACATATATATTGTCACCAAACATAGATAGGAATTTCAGCTTAGAGGAGACGAAGATAAAACAGGACCTATAAATAATGAGTAATTCAAGAAGGAGGGCCCAAATTTTACCTGAATTATCCTGAAAATGAGATGTTTTTTAAAATAATTATCATTAGACTTATGAGAGTTGACTATTAAATTTTAATTTATTGATAATTTTAAAAGTTATATCACTTTTAAAATAACTTAAAAAGGACTTGGATATTTTTTCTAGCATTATTCATAAATAATATCAATATATATGTACAAAAATTAAAATTTAATTTAATTTTCACTTACGTTTAACAAATTAACTCCTTAACATAATCTCTTATTCTCTTTAATACTTCGTGGGGATATTTTAAGTAATAAAGATATTATTGAAAAATTAAAAGAGAGACAAATTTGTGTTCCGATCACGTTATATAGTAGCGTGCCGAATTTCTTCGAAGCGCTGTGTACTTCCAAGTCCAAATTGACCAAGCAGTTTCATATTAAAAGAAAAGTTTTTTTTTTTTTTTTTTTTTTTGTGAGTAGATTAAAAGAAAAGGTTGATTGAGAGATAAAGTGATAACGAACAGACCACGAAACCCCAAAAGGTTATTTCCTGGCAACGGGCCATCCACAATAATCCATTATGATATTTGAAGTTCTCGCCGACCAAACACCCATTGAATTTTTCATGTGAACGTGTAGAAAGCCATAACAAAGTTGAAGTTTTTTTTTATTTTTTTTTTAAAAGGGAAAAACTTCTGATTTCTATTGATGATAATTTTTGAGCAAAAAAGCTCTTACAATCAAAAGTTTAAGCAAAAAGTAAAAAGCAAAAAGCTTCAACAAATATAGCTCAAGGTTATGAACTTACAAGTTATTTATAACCTAATCAACCGCATACTTATGTATAATTTCGATTAGAGTAATTATATATGTCATCTTTTATGTCTACCTTGTGTCAATCAAAAGTGATGTGACTTTTAAAATCACTATTAAATTTTTGATTGATTAACTTTTGATCTAATAATAATTTTAAAAGCTATGTTACTTTGGGTTGACACAAGGTAGACATAGAAGTTGAGTTATATCATTACTCTTCCGATTATAGATCAAATCTGCAACAAGCAAACAAATTCAAAGACATAAGGAGTCCAAGTCACAACACAATTATTAAACGGTCATGAGAGATAGTCTCCCACACCGAATTACATATCCTCGACCCAAAAAGTCAGGAGATTAAAACAATAAAAAAAACTGTTTTTTGATTGATTATTATTGACTTTTGATCTAATTGTGATTTTAAAAGTCATGTCACTTTTGGTTGACACAAGGTAGATATAGAGGATGACTTATATCATTACTCTTCCGATTATAGATCAAATCTGCAACAAGCAGACAAATTCAAAGACATAGGGAGTCCAAATCACAACACAATTATTAAACGGCCATAAGAGATAGTCTCCCACACTGAATTACACATCCTC
>FXXK01001676.1:39543-65293 GCA_900184695.1 Betula pendula | reverse complement strand
GCGGCTTGTGGCAGAAGGAGGCGGGAGAGCCCAGTAACCCGGTGGAAGGGCGTGTGAGATGGTAAAGCTCTTCAAAGTTTACAGATCTAATTTTAAAAAAAATCAAATCCAAAAACTTTAAAAAAAAAATATCCGGGGGCTGTGAATGGACAAAGGAGATGGAACCCGGCCAACAAGTCGTGGAGGGGAAGTCGGCGAAGTTGCAGTGCAGGGATAAAGCCACCAGAGAGGTAGAAAAAGCCTCCACAGAGGATAATAAGATTGCCAAAAATGCAGTTAGTGCCTCCAAAGATGCGAAAATGAGAGGGGGAAGGAAGAAGGGGGGAGTAGAGGGGAAGGGGGAAGGGGGGGAGGAGGGAGGTTTAGATCGCTCCCTCCCTCCTCCCTTGGCAGCCATAAATTTTCTTTTAGTTCTGGAGAGAGAAGAGGGGTTTTTGAGAAGATATTTACCTTTAACAAAGTTGAAGTTAATCATTAAGAGTGCTTCTACCATTCAAATTAAAACTAAGTCATGATAATTGATATATAGCGGTGTTGAGGGCCAATTTGTTTACTACTAGTAAGGGGCTGAGCTACATGGTTGTTTGGGGGCTTCAACACTCTAAGCCGGGCACCATGTTTTTTCTATTTTATTTTTAAAAAAAATACCATATAATTCTTTAAAAATTAGATTTTGACCTTTCAATTTTTTTTATTTTTTTATTTTTATTTTTAGTTTTACTCACTAAATTTCAAATGCTAATTCCACCCCTACTCCTAATATAGACCATGAGGTACAAACCCATCAAACCAAAAGGGCCCAAAGAAAGGGCTTAAGAGGTCAAAAGACCAATTCAGCATCTATAGTGATCTTAGTATGCAATATATTTGCCTACCCCCTCACCTAGTTAGAGGTGGTCGAGCTAGACCCACAAGTGGTGTGGTTCGGCCACCTATCAATTTTGTTTCTAGTAATATTTAAAAGTAATTTGGACAGTTCAAATTAAAAAAGTTTACTTACACATCATGTGTGATATTGTTCCGTTCATTTTAACGTTCTCAGCTAGTTAGAGGTGCAGTGGTTGAGCTAGTCCCACAAGGGAGTGGTTCAACCACCCTTTAATATTGTTTTTTAATAATTTTTTAAGAGTAATTTGAACAGTTTAAATTAAAAAGCTCAATTACACGTCATGTGTGATACTGTTCGGTTCATTTTAATGTCAAATGTTAATGTAGCGTAACTTGTAGGGTGGGTAGTTGGAAGAAAGAAAAAAGAAAAGAAAAGAAAGTATATGCCAACTTTGCTGAAATGTGGTACTTCCACCTGCATAAACGTAAATGGTCATTCCAGGCTCAGAATTTTCAAACATTGGGACTTTAGGGGCTTGGAGTAATGAATGAGGAAGCAGCACGAGTTTCCAAAATTGAGAAACTTCTAATGTACAGATTATCACCACTGAAGTCAAGTCTTCCTAATCATGTAATTATGTGAATCTGATTCATAGTGATCAAAGCAACGTAATGCAATACAGAAAATCTTTCATATAGTTGCAAAGAGGAAGAAATTGGTTCATCAATATGAGTTCGTTCAAACCCTTCCCTCTTCCCATCGTTTTCCTTTTCATGCTTAACTTCCTCAGTTTGACCACTCATATTGCAGCTCAAACTTACCTCTACCACTTCTGTGCAAACACCACTTTCGCCGACAATGGCAGTCACCTATCCAGTCTCAAGTCCCTCCTCTATTCCCTCTCCTCATTCGCCTCCCACAACATCAAATTCTTCACTCTCAGCTCCCCCACCTTGTCCATCTCCACCAACGCCTCCAGCAAAATTCAAACCTCCGGCCATAATATCTCCATCTCCACCCCCATACACACCATCTTTCTCTGCCGTGGAGATGTCTCTACTGACGCGTGCCAAAGATGCGTGGCCAACGCAACCGAAGAACTCGTCAGTAAATGTTCCAGGGAAAGGGTTGCTATCATCTGGTACGACGAATGCATGTTACGCTACTCCAACGAGTCTATATTTTACACCGAGGCCGTAAGGCCTAGAATTCACTTGTTGAACACACAGAACATCACCGAACAGGACCGGTTTAACCGGCTATTGAACAGGACGATGACCGCGCTGGCAAGTCAAGCCTCGAACGTCCCAACCGGTGCTAAGAAGTTTGGGACTAGGGAAGTGAATTTTTCCGTGTTTCAAAATCTGTATACCCTTGTACAGTGCACACCGGACCTGTCCAACACCGACTGCAATAGTTGTCTTCAGGCAGCTATAAACCGTCTTCCTATATGTTGTGGTGGAAAGCAAGGGGGAAGAGCTCTCTTCCCTAGTTGTCAGGTTCGGTACGAGTTGTACCAGTTCTACAATGAATCTATGGAGGCCACGCTTACACCAGTGGCCCCATCAGGGCTTGCTCTTCCACCTCCACCCTCCGTAACTGGATCGAAAGGTAAAGTGGAGCACCCATCTCATCTCACTTTTCGTTTTTTTAGGCTTTCCTGTACTATATATAATTTTTTTTTTTCAAGATTTGTGTTCAATACCAGTAAGATTTAAGAACAGTGAGTAGTTTATATCGTATAATTGGACCAAAATTCATAAACTTAAACTTTTTAATTAAGTGGTATCTCAACATACTATATTATAGATTCACTAATAACTCTTTAGGCGCTGATTTCCCTAAAGTACAATTGGTAGCCAAGTTAGCCGGCTGCTGCTAACATGAGTTTTTTAGTTCGTTAGACATGTTTGATTTGACTAGGTAAAAGAGTATGACCCTAACCTACTTTTGAAGTACGGGAGATATTCTTGATTTGTAAGTACACTCGCACACGGGCATTTGATAAGTAATAATAGGGGTATACCAAATCTAAGGAATATATAGGTAGGTTAGTAGGCCTTTTGACCCATGGGTGATGGGTCTAGAGTTAAATAGTTGGGCTGGATGTAATTATAGCTCATTTTTCTATTACAGTTAGGCTCATAGTAAGGCCCAAGTCTAGGGGCTGAGTCCATATAAGACTCATTAGAGGATTGTATGAGGATCAAAGACTAATTTGAGAATTCAATTTGTCAATTCTTTTTGTTTGGAGTTTTAGCTGTTCTCGAATATAGCCATTAGAGAGTTGAGCTTCTCGAAACGCTCAAAAACTTTACTTACCAAAGCTATTGCAACTCATTCTATTCATCAACCCATTTATCCATTACAATTCACAATTACAAGGATCACCGGAAAAACCCATCACACCATACGTTTTGGGCGACTCGATCTCTAGGCATATGTTTTTAGTTATTTCACATAATAGAGAGGCATCCTTAACGAAACTTGAATTGTTAGATAAATTGCAGAGAAAATCACTTATAGGGCAAAAGGGTGGAGTAAAAACTGACTTTATGTGATAATCTGAATCATGTAATTTTCATGAATTGAAGTTCTTTGCACTAGGATGACAAACTTCTATTTGACCTAAAAAGTAAGAAATAAAAATTGACGTAGTTGGATGTTGGATGCTAAAGTGTTTAAGTTCTTTAGTTGGATGTCTTTTTTCACCGCAGCTGCTTTCCTTTATGTTTTCGTTTGTGGATCAAATCAAATCACATCTTTTTCTTTGTGTCTCAGTTCAATGTTGCACACCATGATTTTACCTTTTAAAAAAAGGGAAAACTGATTCACTAAGACTCTTATGGTTCGTTTGGGTTTGAAATCAAAATAGAAATTTTAAAATATGCGATTTAGACAAGTAATTTTTAAAAACGTAGTTAAGCATTTAGTAAATTGCGATTTAGCTTTTAAAATTACAATTCAACCTTTAAAATTCTGCGTTTTCAAAAAAGCATATCCTAATCTGCGATTTTTTTCTGCGTTTTTAAATTGCAATTTTTTAAAAACACAAACTCCAAACGATTTACATTTTGCGGTTTGGTTTAAAATTGCACTTGCTATTTACAAAAACGCAATTCCAAAAACACTATTAATGACACAGTCAAACGAAATCACTTTCTGAAAGCAGGGCTCCTCGTGGATGATTGTAATTACTGTTCAGCATCTAACTGAGCCTTGCTATTGTTTGCGCAGGTGAAAGCGAAATCTTAACAGTTACGATAATCGCCATTGTTGCTCCAATCGCTGTGTCTCTACTGGTGCCATTCCTTCTGGGCTAATGTCTCCCAAATTGGTTTACTCCAACTAATCCATCCAATTTGTTTAGAGTGCTAATTATAAATCTCCGTCTGATACTTAGGAGAAGTAATGACCAATTTATGAACTAAGATTTTATTCATCAATATTAGTGCAAAAAATAAAGTAAATTTCACTCAGAAAAGCCCAACAACTACAAGTTGAATGGTGCTTGTATTTTGATTCAAGTCTAAAATAAGCCCGTAAAGGTCATATTTGGTAAAGCCAAGTTAACAGATGGGCCGATACCAATGTTTCTAAAAATGGCATGGGAAGCCCACATCTATCATCTATCATATCTGGTGTGGAATGCGCACAAGGATTTCTGCAATTACCTAGCGGACCAAGAATCTATTTTCAAACCTTAAGCTTGAATTATACTACCTTAAGCTTGAATTATACTTTTGAGAGTTGTGAATACTATTAGAAGTGACAATTTTTTACATGAATGTAATACAAAATTACAAATTAAGATTAAGGAGTTTAACCCATTTAATTAAATAGATAGAATTATAATTGACTTATAAAGTCTTATACCTGTATCTCAATATTGATCTGAATCCGATAAGTACTCCTGCTATAGATGTGGAAGATTTGGAGATTCTGCTGTAAATGGGAATTTGTGAGCAATTCCATGTGCAGTTCAGGATTGCCCTTGACTTTGGATCTCTTGTAATGCTTGGTTGTATATCATGTGCAGTTCAGGACCATTTCGTGTACCTTACAAATAAATCTGAAACCCATACCACTTACCCCTCGAAACTCCAAAACACCAGAACAGCATAACATCAACCACAAAACACCATTTCAACACAAAAATCCCTTATTTTCAGTTGAAACCTACAGCAACTTTCTCTCCATTTTCTCAAACCAACGTATAAAAACTCAACAAACACACTCACACACACACTTCAAACACTATATAGTCTATATCCAACATCCAAAGATAACCAAACATTCAAAAAAGATAAAAACAAAGATAAATCTCTTACCATCGGAGCTTTTCTCTCATTTTCTTTCATAACCACAACTTCTCCCTACACACTTCTCTCTTTCCGGTTCGGTTGTCCATTTTTCTAACAGAATTATTGAAAAATTTCAATTTTCCATCCAAATTAAAACTCCTCACCATATGAGCGATGGCCTCCCCTCACAGATGGAGCCGCCCCCCTCTTATTTTTTTTTTTCAATTTTAGTTTTTATTTGAGGGTAGAATATAGCTTTACAATGGCTTTGTCAAAAAAATAGATTAAATTTATACAAAGAATAAGACGGAATGGTCAATTTGATATAAAAAACTTACCACAAGGAGTTAGAAAACAATTTTGTACCCAAGGAATATAAGCTACATGCAAAACTCCTATCCTCTCAAATATAAGATGATTTATAAAATTATTATTGGACTAAAATTTAATATTAATTTATTTTAAATTCAATAATAATTTTAAAAGACATGTTATACATATAGCATTACTTAAAGCAATAATTATTTCTAATTTTCTTGCCGTCTTTGCTCATGGACATTGCCGTAAGGCCGAAAGAGCATGTAGATAAATAAACTTGCTCCTCGATCCGTCAAGTGTTTGTTTACAATTTTGTCATGATTTCTCAAAGCCAAGGACATTGGAACCCCAGTTTGTAGATCCTGTCACAGCAGACCATGATTGCGTTGACTTGCTCATAGATTGATTTGTTCGACGCGGCAAAGAAAAAGTTGGCGATCGCGGTCCTGGTAGAGAAATATCGAAACTGTTAAGCATGAGTTCTACTCGTGCCATCGTGGGCCGTAGTTGATCCGGATCTTCCTGAACGCATAATAACGCAATATGAATGCATCTATCAACTTCGTCTCTTGGATAACAATTTGATAATGTACATTGCCATAAGGCCGAAAGAGCATGTAAATAAATAAACTTGCTCCTCGATCTGTCTGTGTTTGTTTATAATTTTGGTTCAATTTCAATTAGAACATATATATTGTCACTAAATTAAAGAATATAAATAATTATTTCATTCTACCTTCTTCTATTCTCAATAATAATAATTTTTTTTTTCTAATAGAATACTAATTCTATGTACCAAACGAAATTTAAGAGTTTATTAATCAATCAAAAACATAAAAGAAAATTTCACGCAGAAAAGCCCAACAAGTTGAATGGTGCTTGTATTTTGATTCAAGTCTAAAATAAGCCCGTAAAGGTCTTATTTGGTAAAGCCACCGATACCAATGTTACTGAAAATGGCAAGGGAAGCCCACATCTAATTTTCAATGTCCCATTGAAGGGTAAGAACGAAAGAGCCAACTAGCTAGCAAAACCTGAAGTTTTATTGGCATTGTGTTTAAGCCTGTCAAAAGATTTGATTTGAATTTAATTCCAAACAAAATTGATCTGATTGAACAAATATGCAGTGACAGGGTTCGACGTACATATCTGGTTAGTGTTTGAACTCATTAATTATCTCTATGTAAAGACCCAAGTCTCAACAATAAATATATTATAAGGCATATGATACAATGTTAAATCACAGCTTATTCTAAAAGTTTAAGCTAATAGAAATAAGTAAATTTAATCATTCAATCAATACTCTAACATTAACTTGTAATTACAGATACCCTACCTTTTGCTGGTGGACGAGTAGACATTCAGCGGCAATAGCGGAGCCGTGCTTTGTGCATTATCTGCAGGGTCATAGAAAGTGTAGATCTCATACCTTGCTGCACTGCGATAATGGGATTGACCAGAATTTGCAGACTTGTGGAGATTCTATTATCCAAGCAAAGGAACTCTGTGATGTTCATAATTCTATTTGAAAGGGTCAACCTCTTTCCTATTGGATGAAAAACTGTGTCATAAGGTTATTTTCCTGACAGTGACTTCCATCAGAATAAATTTTGATAGAATATATTGTTCAATTTTGGATCCATTTCAAAAGGTACCAATTAGACATGACCCTTTGATCACCAATGAGTCGGAGGAAGAAAAAAAGATCTTAATTAGAAATATAATTTGGTCCCTTTTTTTCTACATTATTTATCAAGGCCTGCCAATTTCTTTTGAAGATGCGAACGGTCAAATTTCATCATTCAAGTCATTATAAAAGATTCTTCAACCTGTTTTTGGCATTTTCGTTTGGTTGGTTGTTTGTTTGTTTTTTTTTTTTTTTTTTTTTTTTTTAAATTACTATTTTTTTTTTAATTTAAACAGATTATAGCATTTCAATTGCATTAGAGATAGGGGTGGGCATAAGCCGAATCGGGCCGGATATTGAGGATACTCGATACTTGACCCGAAGCCTTTGGGTTTAGAAAATGACTACCTAATACTTGATGTTACTAAACAGTAACCGGCGGGTATCGAGTATGACAGGGCAGGGCCGAGGCGGGGCGGATCGGGTATTGCTCGATCAAACAAACAAATCTGATTTATCAAATATGATCTGATTGATTTGATAAATCTGATATAATTTAATAAATCAAATGATTCAGATCTGATTTGATAAATTAGATTAGTGCCAGCAAATTAGATCGTGAGGCAATCAAGCAATGAGACAATGTGGTTGCGGGAGTGCAGAGAAGGAGAGTGAGGCAGAAGAGAATGAGTGAACAAGAGAGACTGAGAGTGAGAGTCTGAGATGGCATAGGAATTAGGTCTTTTTTGTGAAAAATATGGTTTTATTACTTTTATACCATCAGTAACTACTCGAGTTGGGTTGGATCAAAACCCAAATTTACACAAAAAAAAAAAAAACTCAATACCCAATCCAACCTAGACAGGTTTCTAGGAAATGAACCCGTACTCGGGAGAAAAAAAATCCATCCATTGTGGGGTGGAATGGGCGGGTTGATTTTAGTAGGTACAGGAGGGTTTTACCCACTCATAATTAGAGATCATGGTCCCAGAGTAATATTATAGAAGATTTTTGTAAGACATAAGATTCTTACAAATTGAATTATAAAAAATATCTTATAAATTAGCGCTAAAAGTGATATGTGTCTTTTAGCTTGTGAAAATTACATTTTTTTTAATAGTATTAATAAGAAAGCAAATATGTCCCAACACTTAATAGAACTAATAAAATCAAATATGATGCATTTTTATCGGTTTCTTCCATTTCTATGTAATAATTATTTCATTTTTAGTTTTTTTTTTCATAGAATAGTCCTTCCGCATATTGCCCTTAATTGGTTGAATTTTTTTTTTTCCTCGTAAAGTCTGATCTATAATTTTGAGGAAGTTAAAGAGTATTTTTGCAAAATTGGCAAGATACCTTCCCTATCTTTCTCTCCACCCGATCACTCTTCCCGGCCCCCACGTAACCACCCGCACCGCCTGCCTCTTCTTCTTCTTACTCTTCCCACCCCAACGAACCACTATTTGGCCACTGCCGTCCGGAGACCTTCCAGCCAATATTTTTCAGGAAAATGAAAGTGAATCTTTTTTTGACCCATTATCTAGTTTCTCTAGACATTTGTTCAGCTTGACTGGGGTTTGGTTATGATGTTATCGTACTTGGTTGTTTTTTGGTTGTTTTATGGAATTTGACGGAACAGTTGAGGTTTGGATGGGTCCGGTTCTGGGTATGCTCTTGGAGTCCGAGAATGCGAAGTTTTCTCCTTTTTTGTGCCTTTTATTGAAGAACAGAGAGATATGTGATGAAAGAAATGAAGAACAGAGAGTGCGGAAGTAGGAACAAGAAGTATTGATGTTTGCAACTGCAACTGATTCTCATTAAAATGTAAAAGTGAGGTTACAGAATTGTATAATACAAGAAGAAAAGAAAATATATATGAAAGCTAAACTTGCTGAATACGTTAGCTAATCTACTCATTTTACACGTGATGCTAAGTTCTTAACAGAGGAGCATGAGCTGGAGATGACGTCTGATGATGACGTTCTGGTGATGACGTGAGCTGCTGATGATGTCATCCAAGTATGTCTGAAACCCCCCCTCAAGATGGAGCATAAATGTTCAGGAGGTTCATCTTGGACAAAATTGCAGAGAACAGAGGATGGCTAAGTGCTTTGGTAAAAATGTCTCCAAGTTGGTTTTTGGAGGTAACATGAAGAGTGTGCACCAAACCTTGTTGAATGTAGTCTCTAACAATGTGACAGTCGATTTCTATATGTTTGGTTCTCTCATGATAAACCGGGTTGGCTGCAATATGAATAGCAGCTTGACTATCACAGAAAAGCAAAGCAGATTGAGAATGAATAATTTGCAGGTCTTGAAGCAAGGAGAGTAACCATTTTAACTCACAGCAAGTAGATGCCATAGATCGATATTTAGCTTCAGCTGAAGATCGAGAAACCGTTTGTTGCTTTTTTGATTTCCATGAAATCAGGGATTCTCCAAGAAAGATGCAAAAACCAGTTACTGATCTGCGAGTGTCTGGACAAGCTGCCCAATCAGAGTCGCAAAAAGCTTTCAATCTAAGATCAGACATAGAAGAAAAGAACAGGCCTTGGCTAGGATTAGCTTTCAAGTAATGAAGTACTCGATGAGCTGCATCCATGTGAGGCTGTCGAGGCTGATCCATAAACTGACTTAAGGTTTGGACAGAATAGGCTATGTCTGGTCGAGTAATGGTAAGATACAATAGACGTCCAATTAGTCTTCGATAACTGGTAGGATCAAAAACTAAAGGACCATCAAGCCGAGAGAATTTTATATTGGGATCCATAGGAAGCTTGGCTGGTTTTGCAGCCAACATACCAGAATCTGCCAAAACTTCAAGAGCATACTTGCGTTGACATACTGAAATACCTTTGGAAGACCTGGCAATCTCAAGGCCAAGAAAGAATTTAAGTGCTCCAAGGTCCTTGAGCTTGAATTGAATGTTGAGAATGTGAGTAAGCTTTGAAATGGCTGCTGAATCATTGTTTGCCAAGACTATGTCATCGACATAGACTAAAAGAATGATATAGGAAGATCCAAGTTTCCTTGTGAATAAGGAGTAAGCACTCTTGGATTGAACAAAACCATGGCTGAGTAAAGCAGTGGAAAATTTACAGAACCATTGCCTAGAGGCTTGCTTCAAACCATAGAGGGATTTCTTCAAATGGCAGACTTGAGAGGACCCTCCTTTGCTGGAATAACCAGGAGGTAAAGACATGTAGACCTCTTCTTCTAAGTCACCGTGGAGAAAAGCATTGTTAACATCAAGTTGGTGAAGATCCCAACCTTTTACAGCAGCAATTGCAAGAAGGCATCTGACAGTAGCGATTTTAACCACGGGTGAAAAGGTCTCATAGTAATCGATTCCTTCCGATTGAGTGTATCCCTTGGCTACAAGTCTTGCCTTGTACCTTTCTATGGACCCATCAGCTCTATGTTTGATTTTATACACCCATTTGCAACTAATGGTGTGTTTGTTTGGAGGTAAGTCAGTGAGAACCCATGTATTGTTCTGTTCAAGAGCTGAAATTTCAGCTTGCATGGCCTGTTGCCAAAGAGGGTCTTTAATGGCTTGGTGAAAAAATTTGGGTTCAACATGAGAAGAGACATTTAAGCTGAAGTGTCTTTGAGAGGGTGAAAGCTTATCATAGGATAGAACAGAAGATAAAGCAAAGGGAACATCAGAAGAAAAAAATGGCTGTGGAAGACAACTAGGAGACCTAGAAGAGGCAGCTAGTTGACAATGATAGTCTTGAAGGTATCTAGGTGGATGCCTAGTTCGAGAAGTCCTTCTGAGATGAGAGACATCAGAAGGAGAAGGAAAAGGGCTGATCTCAGAAGGAGAAAACTGAGAAGGAGAAGAATTTGGGTGATCATGGGAGGGAATGGGAGAAGGATCTGAATGATCACTTGGTAAGGAAAGAGTAGGAATATCAGAAATGGAAGAGGAATCTGGAATAGGTAAGACTGGATGAGGAAAAGGCAAAGAAGATGAAGAAGAGGAAGGAAAGGATTGATGAAAGAAAGGGAATGTATGTTCATGGAATATGACATCACGAGAGATGATTATTGATTTAGTGTGCAGATCATATAGTTTATATCCTTTGATAGCATGAGGGTAACCAATGAAAATACAAGGATGAGCTCTAGGATCAAACTTGGTGCGATGCCTTTTGATGGTGGATGCATAGCAAAGACAACCAAAAACACGAAAGTGTTTATAGGAAGGAGGAGTTGAGTGCAGGAGATTATAAGGAGTGTTGTTAGAGAGGACAGGAGTGGGAATACGGTTTATGATGTATGCAGCAGTGAGTATGCATTCTCCCCAAAAGAAAAGAGGAAGATGGGCTTGAAACCTAAGTGCTCTAGCAACATTTAGGAGGTGCTGATGCTTGCGTTCTACAATGGCATTTTGTTGAGGAGCATGAGCTGGAGATGACGTCTGATGATGACGTTCTGGTGATGACGTGAGCTGCTGATGATGTCATCCAAGTATGTCTGAAACCTTTTGCTTTGTCAACTAAATGGAAAATGAGGTTCGACCCATTCGCGTCCCAAAATTGAACTACGGTTACTGAGGTGTTATCATGAAAGGGGTTAATGTTTGCAATATATGATTAGGGATTTTGCAAAATTAATGCACTTTTCGAGGATATGTGATTAGGGATTTTGCAGTATGATTTTGATGGTAATGTTTGATTCTTGTTACTGGTTAGAAACTACTTGAATTGGTTGAAGAGTAATAATAGATGTCAATTATATGTCTACTTTGTGTCTACCAAATGACTTTTAAAATTATCATTTAATTAAAAGTCAATAATGATTTACCATAAATTTAATAATAATTTTAAAAATCGCATCAATTTTAGTTGATACAAAATAGACAAAGAGATTGACATATATAATTACTCTTTGTTGAATCATGTGGCTGGAATATGTGAAAATCGTATGGGCTTTGTGAGATTAGGGAATTTAATTAATTTGGGCTTTTCAATAATAACTAGTTTTTTTTTTTTTTTGATGAACGAAAACTTCTTTTCAGTAAGGTCACTCCAGTTAGATAAATTAGGACTCATACTTCGCACCCCTCAACCCTCCAAAACACTAAAACAGCGTAAGTTAACAACAACCACAAAACACCCTTTCAACACAAAACCCCTTCTTTTTAGTTGAAACCTCCAGCAACTTTCTCTCCATTTTCTCACACCAAGGTATAAAAACTCAGCAAACACACTCACACACCCTGTCAAACACTATATCCAACATCCAAAGATAACCAAACATTCAAAAAAGATAAAAACAAAGCTAAATCTCTTACCATTGGAGCTTTATCTCTTTTTCTTTTATAACCACAACTTCTCCCTACCCTTCTCTCTCTCCGGTTCGGTTGTCTATTTTTCTGACAGTTACTGTAAAATTTCAATTTTACCATCCAAATTAAAACTCCTCAGCAGATGATCGATGGCCTCCCCTCACAGATGGAGCCGCCCCTTCTTATTTTTTTTCAATCTTAGTTTTTATTTGAGGGTAGAATTATAGCTTTACATTGGCTTTGTCAAAAAAATAGATTAAATTTATTCAGAGAATAAGACCGAATGATCAATTTGATATAAAAAAAAACTCACCACAAGGAATTAGAAAACAATTTTGTACCCAAGGATTGATTTAGTTAAAAAGCCAATGGTGGTGCATGTTGTAGAAACCATCTTCACGTTTGGCGTTGGAGGAAAGGGAGGAAATTAAGGAGTTGATAGAGATTGGACTCATAGGTGCTGTTGGGACTGAAAGTAGGGCTCTTTGAACAGACATGGTAAACATACTCAGTTGTGGCGGCTTCTCTGCTGAGGCAGAGCAAGGTAAAGAGCACAAGAGTCATGGAGGCATTGAAGGAAGGCATGCCCATTTTGATGATCAATCTCTTGTAGTGTTTTTTTTTAAAAAAAAAATCTCAAGCAATAATGTTGCTCTTCCTTTGGGACTCTGGGAGGTTCATTATATGAACATTAAATGCTGTTTCCTTGTTCTTGTATTAAAAAACTGTTTCTTAAATTCGTATAAATAGTAAACAGTGAAAATACTTTGCCAACGATATTTTCAGAAGTTAGACTTACGTAAATATTCTTAACAGCAGCTTTCTTTTAGAATATTGCAAACTGATGCTTTTTAAGAATATTTTTCATTTTAATTTAGAAAATTACTAAACTATTGAAAATATCATGCTTATAAAAAAAAAAAGTTTCTTTAAAATTATTTTGATAGCCGGACCAAAAAACTTTGTTTTCTTTGCCCGCATTAAAAGAGGAATAAGGTGGAATAGATTCCGGTGGAATTAAAAAAAAAAAAATGGAATGAAGTAGTAAAGTCATGGATGGATCTGTAGTAAACCTACCCTTGAAAAGTTGTTTAACTGAACCTAGCAGCTTGACAAAAAAATTTGAGCATGAGAAATATTATATCAATCATTCACTTGGGCTATTACTATTTGATTTTTTGTTTTATTATATGTGAATACCCCAACATGAGTAGGTTGAGTAGGAGAGAAACACAAGATATTATGGACAAGATCTTCCTACTAGAATTACTCTTTCAATTTAAAAATATTTGGTAGAGTTTGTTAAAATTAATTAATTATATCATGGTTTCATTAATTGTTAAAATTTTTGTTTTTTTATCTTTTGTTTTCTCTCTCAAAACAAAAACATTAACAAATAATCCAATACAAAACACTCTGAAAAACACAAATAATTTTCACATTTATATTACACCAAAACATTTTTTTTTTTCCTAACAAAAAAACACCCCTTCAAATTACANTTAACAAAAACAACTTCTCCAATGGTCTATAAAGTGACTTTTTTTCTTTAATTTTGTTCGTGATGTTTGAATGTCACTGTAGAAGACACTAAATTGAGTATGACTGGACCATGAAACCGAACATGATTCCCCTTTTTTTTCTTTTTTCTTTTTTTGGCCTCTGAAAATATTTGTAAATGATCAAGCATCTCCCTCTCGATCTCTCTCTTTGCAGAAAATAAGAGAATTAAAATATTGGTGGAACCATATATAAATGGAAGACAGAATATACATATATACACGTCTTGCTTAAAATATAACTAGTCTGGGCAGCAAGGGTTAATTGTCTTTGCACTTGTCGTAGGTATCTCTCTCTGATCTCTGACTCCAACTTCTCAAAGAGTCATGAACGAGGACAGATCCTTTAAGTCTCATTCGCCAATATCAATGAATTTGTGAGATATCAAACAACCAAGCTCATGGAAAATGCATTGGGGCGTATTTTCCCCATTATTTATTTTGCTTTCTTGTCTGGTTCATGACAAATTAAAGAACGGTCGTATCGTTAGCGTAGCGTTCGATTTAATTTCATGACAAATAAAAAAGGATACCTAATTTTTAAGAAGCCCTTGCTACTGACAGCAGACAATTGCATTGACTTTGTAGATGAGCTGACCCTACTCCTTTTATGGCATGTTTGGCTCTGTTCCTCTGTGACGGAAACACGCTGGCTTTTGAGGTGATGATAGAGTAACAGTGTCACTGTTAAGCATGACATTTATTGATGCCATGTCTGTCAGCTGGATTTTCCTGAACACATAGCAAGCCAATATGGATACAGCGGATGACATCATTTGTTGAGTAAGAATCTCTCAAACTCGGATCCAACAATTTCAAGCATGTTCCATTGCTCCAATGTTTCCAAACCTGCATCGATTAATTGGTCAATACTCTTATAGTGTCACCCTTCTCTACGTTTCACTTGGAGGTGATGATGTTACAAAAGAAAAAGAAGGTAAATTATACTTTATCCTGCCAAACTATTATCTAGGTTGTATTTATAGTTTCAAACTATGACCTACAAATTATCAAAATATTCTGAACAATCATTTTGTGTCAGATTTGATATTAGTTCAAATGAAAAACATCACACACACCTAGCACGTGCGCTCAAGTTGTTTTTGCGTGACTACTTTACCGATGTTTTGTATTATAAAGGTAATTTATTTAAAATAAAAAATAAAAAGAACTAAAGTAAAAGGGTAGTTGCACGGCCAATCATAACATCATCAAAACAAATGAGGGTGGATGTGCGACCACCTATACCAGTATTTGAATAGATAGGGGTGGCCAAGCGACTAGTTTTTAGTAAAAAAAGTAGCAGTAGCACCAGTGGATATTGTAAATATTATAAATATCGGGGCATTACAAATACATTGTGTTTCTATACAAAATGATAGAGAATTAGTCATCCAAAAATGGGTTAGATGCAAACATTTTCTATCCAAACTAACAGCTAAAATTTGGCATAGAAGATAACTCAAAAATTTTGGTAGTTTCTAAGTCTGATTTGCAATAAATCGTATTTTAGAGGTGTAAGTGCAAATGAAGTTGTAGTTTAAGGAGATAAACTATAATACCAAAAAAAAAAATATATAATATGTTTTTCATACTCACATAGGTCAACAGGTCCGTATCAGTGTCTGATTGATAGAAAGAAGAGTTGTTGCCACTTAAAATCTCTAATATTAAGACACCAAAACTGTATACATCGGACTTCACAGAGAACTTTCCATGTATTGCATATTCTGGAGATATGTAACCACTGCAAACCAGCATGATCAACTTAGCAATGTCACTAAACAATTATGAAACATTAAAATTATATCCATCATTGACAAGATGTTAATTTCTTCATGTTAGAATGACACTTGTTTTTCCTTCTTTTCCTAGGATTGGATTTTTAGTATGAACAAATTAATAAGATCATTAATCATCAATAACATTTTTCTTAGATTTTACTCGCAAATATTTAGATATTATATAGTCGAGTACTTACTATGTCCCAACAATTGTACTAGTATTTCCTTCGGTTTGATCAACTCCAAAAATCCTTGCCACGCCAAAATCTGAAATTTTTGGATTCATGTCTTTATCTAGTAGTATGTTGCTAGCTTTGATATCACGATGTATAACTCTAAGCTGAGAATCTTCATGAAAATAAAGGATTCCTCGAGCAATTCCTTCAATAATCTTGTATCGTTTTGACCAATCTAATAGTCTTTGCTTTTCAGAGTCTTAACATTCATCAAAATTCAATATCCAATTAGAATAAATGATTCAAAATTAGATAGTTGAAGAGATGATAAAAGTTGACTAAACATTGATATGCAAACAAGATCCAAGCATTTCTTATGATAAACAAGGAAATAGACATATGCTTAGAAAGGACTGACCAAATAGAAAATAGTCAAGGCTTTTGTTGGGCACAAATTCATAGACGAGTATCTTTTCCTCTCCTTCCAAGCAAAATCCCAATAGCCTCACAAGGTTTCGATGTTCAAGCTTAGCTGCCAAAATAACCTCATTCTTAAATTCCTCTGACTTTGGACCTTGTCTAGAATTCATCGCGAGCCTTTTCACAGCTATTTCTTGTCCATTGGGTAACATACCCTAAGAAGGTATTTCAAGTAGTTAAAAAAGTTTACTTTATATACAAATTTGAAGCTTCTGAATTTTGAATTCTTTAGATTTTGCATGCATTAAATTCATTAAACTTATATAAGTACCATTCTCTTGAAGAAAAAAAAAAGGATAATAAAGGAAAAGAATTCAAAATCAGTCCATATGATTGCATAATTTGCATTGATTTTTAATAAGCTCTTTAGGGTTTAAAAATTAGCTTAAAAGTTGATGTTGTAAGCAAAATAGTAAATTACTCCTTACCTCAAACTTCTGTTTGAAATTTTAACTTAAATTGTGAGAATCGCACATGAGCACCAATAATAATACGACATGTTCCCATATAGCACAATAAAAAATATAAATAAAAAAAAAAATTAGAAATTGAGCAACCGAAGCTTGGAGAAAGACAATACAGTTGAAGTAGTAGTAAAGGAAGTTGCCAAGAGATGCGATAGTGGCAGAGAAAAGGGTATGGTTAGTGAAGATGACAAGACAGGACTTGAGTGCCATATTTATACGATTTCAAAGAGAGAGAAAAATAGGAGCAAAAATATTGGAGACGGCTCTCACCAAGGAAGTAGACGATTCAATGACCTAATACAGTCACAGCTCTAAGTGCTAAGTCTCACAGTTGAGTAATGATAAAGATAAGTCTAGGCTGATTAAATAGTAAATCAGCCTAGCGTATTTGAGATTAAAACAAAAAAAAAAATCTAAAATATGATGGTGGTCCCATAAAAATATAAAGGAAAAGCTTGGGCTGATTTACTGTTCAATCAGCTCAGGCTTATGTATATCATCACTCCTCACCATTATATGAAAAAGAGAAAAAGAGTACGATTCAATGACCTAATTAAGTCACTAAGGACTTGAGTGCCATATTTGTACGATTTTAATAATGAATTTGAATATCTTTTATATAAAGATAAATAAGAGATGAGTGTGTAATATCTCCTTATAAAAAAAAGCTCAAACAAAGTAAAAATAACTTTTTGCTCCCACAAAAATACCCCACTGGGATATTGATTCACACATACACACTCTTTTGCTTATAACATCACTTTGGAGTTCTTAGGTTGAAAATTGTCCAAACAGTAATCATAGGCAGGAATTTTACATATTTTTTTAAAAAGAAAAAGAAGGAAAAAAACAAATTTAAAAAAAAAAAAAAAAAAAAAAAACAACAACAGTAAACAATAAATACTAATTCCATACCTTGTAAACCTCACCAAATCCACCTCCACCCAGCTTTTTGTCATCTGAGAATTTGTTTGTGGCAGCCTCTATTGTAGCCAAATCAAATTTCAAAGACTCTATGGTCGGAATTTCACTGGCTGCTATTCACACAAACGATGTAAAACATTGATTAAATCTTCCATCGCACGTGTGGAAGCATATCAACAATATTTATATATTTTGTGTTGTGTGGGTGCTTGGATTACACCAAAATTATGAATTACAATTATTTACAAAATGTAAGCATTGCACCACAAGAACAATTTGCAGTCGCAGACATGAGAAAACTAATGAATTAAAATTATGAATTACATTACTGTAAAAACCCCAAACTTTCTTCTCATACTCTAATGTTTGTACTCGGTTTTTGTTGGGATGGCTCACCCCCTCATTTTGGGACCTATATCCACTCCATTTCAAACGAAATAAAGAAGATCATTTTCTCTCTTTTTTTATATTTTTTTCTTTTACGAGAATTAATGTCATGTATTTATCTGCTCGAATGTTTGTTACTTTATTCTTTATTTTATCAATTTTTTATTTCTTTTAATGTTTCTTTTGTATGTTTGAATTGTGTTATGTATTTCTTCCTTAAAACGTGATCGTAAAAAATGTCAATATTTTTTAATGACAAAAATATTCTTTAAAAATTAAAAAATTTTAAAATTCTTAATTTTTTTTATAAAGAAAAATCTAAATAAGAAAGAAAAAAATTAAAAAAAGAGAAACCAAGGGTTGCTGCCTTGATTTGTTTTTTTAATTTTTTTTTGTTTTTTTTTAAAACTTTTATATAGAAAAATGTCACCCTAAACTACCACTCCTTGATTTTTTAATTGATTTTTTTTTTTTTTTCATTTTAAAGATAATTTTGTTTTATTGAAAATTTTTTATGTTCACATTTTTGCTGGCATTGGGGATATTGACTTTTGTTGATAATTGTAGGAGAGCACATTAACACAATTATAAGTATTGGAGGCACATTGCAGTAGAATGATCGTATGAGGGGGTATGTGTTTTTTTCTTCTTTATTAAGTGAAATAAAAAAAAATTCCATTTTCCCTGTATTGGCTTATATATATATATATATATATATAATATATATATATATTATATATATGAGAATTTTTCATATTCCGTTGATAACAAATCAAAGAGGCATAAAGCTCATAATAAATATAATACAACTATGAAATTACAAAACATAGTTTAAAAAAAATCTTACATTGATAAACATTCTATGACTTTTGCTTCCGCTTAACCATGTACAATTCTAGTAGTTAAGGAACAGATATGCTCCGAACATACTAAATCTAAGACATGAATAGTCCCCACACTAATCTACTTCTCCTCGACCTTAAAGGTCAGGACAACACACATCATCGACCCAAAGTCAGAACAATAAGAAAAAAAAAATTAAAAAATGAAAAACAAACAAATCCCCATCAAAAGTAGTAGCGGATAAGCACGGCATTATAGACATGCGAGACTCAATGATTGATCGGCGTAAAAGTGACGTGAAGCGAAGAAACCGGCCGAGACAAATAGATCTGAGCTTGAAGAAACTAGATCTAGATCTAGATCTAAAAACTAAACCCAACACAAAACGAACAAAACGGAAACTAGAAAAGCCTACAGAAAAGATATCAAGCACTGCTATCAGGGAGGAAAAGAAAGAGTGACAAGAAATAAGGAGGAGGAAGAATGGCTCAAAAAAAAGCCGCACGTTCTTCTCCTTTGGGAGAGAAAGAGTTTTGATACAACTATTCATAAAAAAGGTTTATATTTGAGATTAAGAGAGTAAGGAAAATGGGGACCATAATTCTCTCCTTTTTCAAATCTAATAGAAAGGAATTTATTAGTATAAATTTATAAATTAAAAAGTAGAATTGTCATTTTATTTTTTTAAAACAATTATATTCTTCAATTTACATTAACTCATTTCCTTCCATTTCAAATAAATAGAGATGATTCTTTTTCAAAAAGGATACAGCATAGGTGCTGTAGCACCTATGCTGTTTAAAAATCAAAGGCATATATTTAATCTAAAAATCAAAAGCACATTTGAGCCTTTAATTTTTTAACCGTATAGCAATAACACGTAAGCTGTATCCTTCCAAGAAATGGAGGGATAAGCTTACAATTGTCACAAATATATATATATATATAATAATAATAAATTAATTAATTAGAGCTCTCGGGTAAGCGGGAGAGAGACAGAGGCGGAGAATGATATGTCGTTGCCCCTCTCCCTCACCGTTGCCGCCAAAGAGGAAGAAGATTTGAACTTTCCTTGGCCAAATCTCACAAAATTGTTGGGATTTTGGCCGGATTCAATCCCAAAACCGTCAAACACTTACACTTCCTATCAAACCCAATGGCGACCCGTGATCCAACCCTATCCAAGTTGCATGTTTTTCTTCAATTGATTATACAGAGGTACAAAAAACTAATCTATTCTTTCATTTTGTGGTGTCAGTTTAAGGAAATTTGTATTAGTTTGTTGTGAATTTGAAAGTCTTTAAACTTAGGGTTCTAAAAGGTCAAATTTTAGGCTTTTATGACTCAGCTTTAATTTATCGGAGTTGATGGTTCGCTTATGTTAATAGATGTCAGAATCATATGTTAGATCATTCACATTGTATTGGGTTATGATAAATTTGAGAAAACTTTAGAACTAGGATTGTTTATGCATGAAAACTAAGGATTTCGGTTCTTGGAGTTAATTGTTTCAAATTGATAGTTCCATTGTGTTATTAGAGGATTAACTTGCTTGCTTGAATATTCAATTTAGGTTGGATATGATAAATTTGATAAAAATGGGAAACAAGGGTTTTGGATTAAGGTGAAATTAAGGTATTTCGAAGAGATGTCAAACATCCAAATTGACAGTTTGAAAATGAAATTGCGATTGTTAATTAGTGATTGAATGTTTCAAATATCCAAATTGATAGTTTGAAAATGAAATTGGGATTATTAAGTTTACTGCATTTAATGTCTCAAGTGAATCTAACCTAGGGCAGAATTAGGCTTAAATTGGAAATTTGATTTTATTGGTAAATGTAATTAAAGAAATTATTCTAATTTGAAGATCAATGTTCTGATTTGAAAGATGTATATTTGGCCTGATTCGAAGGTGATGCTCTGATTTGAGGGCACTATGATTTAGGGTCTGATTCGAAGATGAGTATCCTAATTAAAAAAAGACAATTAGAATATGCCAAGACCTGAGGTTGGTGTTTTATGATGTTGGCAATGATGAATAAGTTATTGATTGTAACCTACATGCAGAAATATTTCCATGATTGTTACTGAATTAAGAAAAAAAGAGTGTTATACCTTGTTATGTTTATACTTGAAAAGCATAATTGGTTACCTGATATCATATTTTGTTGTCATGTAAGTACTGTATTTTTTACATCATGTTATATTTCTGCTTTTAAGTTGTATAATGAATTTTTTTGGAGAAGAAAGAAAAAATAGGTAAGTCCTACATTGCTCGATCTCACAGCTAGATTCACTTTTTCTACCAGCTAAGATGACACAATCAAATCTCTTTAATATTTTTCAAATAATACAGTGGTCAGGATCATTCTAGTTGGAGAATTCAGAGGTTGAGAATCATAAAGTTCACATTCAGAAGGATTCGCTAAGGTATTTATTATTTTTTGTTGATTTAGAATTGGGTTTTATTGACATTTAGACTTGGCTAATTTAATTGTTATATTTAGATTTTTTTTTTTCTTTGCATGTTTAAATACTCAATAAAATCAAATACCATAATATTAATTGTAAACCAAAATTTTTTTTTATAAGTATCAAAAAAGTGGTTTATAATTAATGTTGTGGTATTTGATTTTATGAGGTATGTGATTATTCAGACTTTTTGGTTAATTTGATTTATGATGTGATGGTTTTATTTGGAGTAAGATATATGTGTTGTTGGATATTTTTGTTATTAGCTGTTTTGTTGGGTTAAGTTATTTTTAATTATAGACATGCTGAGGAATATCATAGTTACAAGTCGTTACCATGCCTGTTTAGGGTTTGGCATTATAAACAAATCAAATATTTCTTACCATTTTCAGCTGGTAGAGCATTGTACTTCTTTCTTGCTCTCCGTCTTAGCAAGTAGTAGATCATAGCGCAACCACCAGAGAGACAGCAATTGAGGGAACGATGGCTATGGTGATTATTTTATTGAAGCACTTTTTCCTGCAGAAACCACACACAAAAAAAAAAAAAAAAAAAAAAATTGTGACATCCTACAAGCTACAATAGTTCAAAATTATGTCACAGATATATATTTAAGTCTTGACTCCTGGTCTTTCATTTGTGATATTTTACCTCAGAAGCTATTGCCCGGACAATGTTCCATCACATATTATGAAGTTGCGAGTACTAAAGGTCAAGTTACATAGAACTTTAATAATTAAATAACTGAAAGGGTGAAGTACACTATCCACCTGGGTTTCCGGATGGATCTCATGTGGGTAAACATCATTTCTAAATCACAGGCTAGCAAATCAAACTTTCCTCAAACCATAAATGGTCAAAATTGTTTCTGCTTTCTGCGATCATTACATTAGTTGATCTATTTTTCTCATCTGTTTCTCTTTGGCTAGGTGATTTTCATCACTCCAATATTCTACCATCTGGAATGCGCGGCAAAACCACTGACATGGCAAAGGATTGTAAGGCTAGTTCCTTATCATGGTTTATTGTACCTATTATCTTCTACTTTCTCAAAAGCTTAGACCGTGAGCATAAGGAGAATATAATCTATTTCATAATTTTTTTATCTACTAAAGAGAAAAGAAAAGAAAAGAAAGTTTGCACTTTGGTTTTCACCAGCTATCCTGTTCTGATTTATCCTACGGAGCACGATTTGTATTTGCTATTATCATGGTATGAAAGTGGCCATTAAGTTTTACTTTTACCTTTTGGTCTCGTGACCCGACCTGGAGCTGGAGGAGAAAGAAGCATTGGTGTTGGTGTCAATGATGGTATGGGGATGGATTGTATCTGGTAAAATGGGTATGTTTCGTACCGAAAATTACAACTTGGATACAGAACTCTACCCCCTCTACTCCCTTGCTTTACATCACAACACATCGGTAGGTTTGTCATGGCTCCTCGAAGCACATATTGCAATCAGAGCTGGATATGTCAGGAGTGCATTGGACAGGCTGTATAGCGTTTGCAATTCTGTAAATTTGACTTCTTTAACAGCAAACTTTTTAGCACCGGATGGAGCATTTGCCGCCTGAGGAACCGAGTCATTCAGTGTGGCTTCCACCAGCTTCTGGAAGCGGTCTTGCTCTGTTATTTTCTCACATTCCACAGTAAATATTGGGCTCTTCCTCCATGGTGGAAAGAATGACCGGTTTGAGTAGCGTAGCATGCATTCGTCATACCAGATCACGGCCACTTTTCCTACAGGGCAGTACTGCTGAACAATCTCTCTGGTTGCAGTTGCCAGGCAGTCTTGGCAGGCATAGAGGTGAGGTCACCACGGCAGAGGAAGAGGCCATAAATTGTGGTCACGGGGCTTTGGCCGGCCCGGCGTTGTAGAAACCACTTTCACGTGTGGCATTGGAGGAAAGGGAAGAGAGCAGGTAGTTCGGTTAAACTGGTAGGTGCTGTTGGGGGTGAAAGTGGTTTCATTTGAGCAGAAATGGTAGCGGTAATTTGGGACTTGTGCACTGGTGAGGCTAAGGAAGCTAAGCAAGGAAAGAATTACTAGGATCATGGAGACATTGAAAGAAGGCATGCCCATTTTTTTTTTATCAAAGGTCTATCGTGGAAGAAACTTTTCTAATTTTCTTATTTTTCTTGGAAAATGTCTGTCATTAACGGGATCAAAGGAACCTGGACACGAGTCTTTACAGGGGAAGCATTGTTGACGCCAGTCAATGAAAGGAAGTCAAGCCACTTCATTATTCCTTCTATGCCCCTGCCAGAGAAAAGGATCCCAGTCATAGTTGTAGAAAACAAGGCATGGGAAAAGTCATTTGAAACGTACAGAATTGGAAAAGCAAAGCTTGTGGACATTTTTGTCATGGTATGAAAGTGGCCATTAACTCAAAAAAAAAAAAAAAGTGGCCATTAAGTTTTTACTTTACCTTTTGGTCTCGTGACCCGACCTGGAGCTGGAGGAGGAAGAAGCATTGGTGTTGGTGTCAGTGACTGTGGGGACGGATTGCCAAAAATGCATAAACCGCAGCCGATAGATAAGTCTAATTTGCATTTTGTGCTCGAGAGACTAACCTTTAAAGCTCTAATAGTTTCTTAACTCCAAGGGAGACTACCCTCATCGCAGAGAGCGGGTCAAATGTGCTAAGGAAAGGTAGAGGAGATGAAAAGATAATCCAAGTCTTCGAACCCTCACCCAAAAAGGTTCACCTAGCATGTTGAATGACTTCGTGGACGTGTAGTTTGGTCTAAGTATTCAATCTATCATAAGCCTCCAACCATAAACCATGACAACAAAAAGAATGCTAAAAGATGGACAGCAGAAAATGTTAAATAGTATTTTTCTTTTTCTATACCAAACTAAATTGTGCATGTTCACATTGACACCAGGCCAGTCTTACTTGCCCTAATGAATAAGCAGAAGAATCCCCTCCCAGGGTCATATTCGTCAAACAACTTGCCTCTTCTACATTTGGAACAAGCTCCACATGCTTGGTCGATCCAACATCAGGTGATGGGAATAAGATGGAAGATCAAAGTCTTTCTATTTCTTTCACTAAAACTCTAATTTATTGAAGCGGAGCATAGTGCGCTTTAGGCACCGAGCGAGAAATATCTCTTATTTCGTTTCGATTTATTCGCTGATCTGAAACTTAGCACTTGTTTTCTTATTAATTCTAGCAGCAGCGGTGTTCTTGAATGAAGTCTATCCAAACCGGATTAGCACTTCTCATATCTGGCTAGGCCTCTCCAACTGAAAAACAAAGCTTTCGTTGTTTTTTCTTTTTTGGAACAATTCTCTTTTGTTAAAGGAGAGGTTTTTAGTATATCGGGGCTTTGAGTCATTTTTTCTTCACTATTCTTCGTACGAGTGGAATTTTTTCCTGGTCCTGTAAATATATGCTTGTTAAACAGAACTGTTAAGGTCATCATCCTAGCAGGTGCCACGGTTCAACATTCAAGCAGTTGCATTTCAAAGACAACGTAGAGTATAAAGAAGCTGAAGAAGATATTATTCCAAATGCTGGTGATAACAGTGGAGTTCAAAATCAAAATCACAATGCAGATAATATACGATATTTTGATAACTCAGCCATGGTTTCTACTTCAAATCTGACACCTGATAAACAAGATAAAGGATCAGTAGATTATCCTCTTCAGTTGTAGAATTTAAATATTCAAATGTAATTATCTCATTCTTTTTTAACTCTATAAATACTTCAATACTATACACGGGTTAGACACATTGTATAACACCTTTTCCTCCACGTTTACTTTCATGGTATCAGAGCCTACAATGCCTACACTAGCTCTATAAAACAACTTGCAAATTAAAGACGCTTAAACAAAAAAAAAAAAAAAACTTGAGAGAAATAATTGGGAACGGACATGAAGTTCTAAGCACAGAGGGATTGTAACAAATGCATCCAGATTTCGTTGTATTTCTTTTTGCAATCAGGCATTAGCCACTGTAATGCTACCGAGGGTATACTTCAGTAATAGATGCTTCATTGACAGACCAGGGCAATTGATCTAACTGTGTCTCCTTTGATTGCATGTTTTGCTCTGTTCCACTATTAAAGAAAAATGCTGGCTGTTGTGGCGATGGCAAAGGAACCAAATAACTGTTTAACATGAGAATTATGGACTCTATTGTTGGCCTATCAACTGGATCATTCTGTACACATAGTAAGCCAATATGGAGACATTTCATGACTTCATCTCTCGAGTAAGAGTCTCGCAATGTTGGATTCAACAAATCCAAGGGCGTTCCATCCC